>ML682015.1:14492207-14558608 GCA_007922195.1 Podocnemis expansa | reverse complement strand
GCTGACAAGTGGGGGTGCTGGGAAATGCAGGGGGTCACTAATTTGGTCTAACACTGTTACTAGCTGATAACTGGGGGTGCTGGGAAATGCTGGGGGTCACTAATTTGGTATAACACTGTTACTAGCTGACAAGTGGGGGTGCTGGGAAATGCTGGGGGTCACTAATTTGGTATAACACTGTTACTAGCTGATAAGTGAGGGTGCTGGGAAATGCTGGGGGTCATTGGTTTGGTTTAACACTGTTGCTAGCTGGTAACTGCAGGTGCTGGGAAATGCAGGGTTCTCACTAATTTTGGTCTAACACTGTTACTAGCTGATAACTGGGGAGTGCTGGGAAATGCTGGGGGTCACTAATTTGGTCTAACACTGTTACTAGCTGATAACGGGGTGCTGGGAAATTCAGGGGGGTGATAGGGAAGCCCCTGGGTCAGCCACCTTGTGCCATCACCCCGCGTGACACCTTGCCCCAGGCCCGCCCCTCTGGGCCAGCTCCCCCCTGCCCCCCATGCCCCATTCACGCAGGGCTGAAGCCGACGGCTAAGGGGGCCCCACAGAAATCCAGCCCCAGCCAGCTGTCCCTGCTCCCAGGGAGGCGCTGCATGGTGAGGATGTAGAAGAGACCGTCTCGCATGGGTGTCCTTGGTGCTGGGCACGTGGGGCTGAGGTCTGAGTCCCAGCACCTCAATTCTGGCCAGGGACCTGGGGTCAACAGGACCCCCATCTAGCCCCAGTTGGGGAACCCAGGCTGAGCAGGGCCAGGAGGCAGGGCTGGGCCCCCAGCCTTTCTTTCAGGGTAGAAATGCCCCCACTTTCTCACCCCTCTGCTCCAGGTAGCCTAGCCTCCCAGCCACACCCCCCAACTGCGGGTGGGGGATTGACTCCAGGCCACTCCCATGTGAGCTGGCTGCAATTTCTTCGCCCCAGCTGTCCCCACTGCCTTCATTGCAGAGTGGGGGGAACGCAAGGGAGCTGGGAAAATGGCAGTGAAGGGGGAAGAGGGATGCGAGCAGCTGGAGGAGGTGAAAAGGGGTGAGGACAGGATGGGAAGGAAGCAGGGGGTGGCTGGAGGCAGTTGAAGCAATGCAGGGTAATTGGGAGCAGGAGGGGGGGTGCAGGAAGGAAGCTGGAGGTGAGGGGGGGATGCAGGGACGGGAGGCTAGAACAGGGGTCTGCAAGCTGCAGCTCTGGAGCCACATTCAACTCTTTGGCTGCCCCCTTCCTGCTCCAAGCTGAGCCCCCCCCCCCACTACTGGAGGAGCCTGTGGGTGGCCTGCTTCTGGTCCCCCTGCCACCAGGGGATCCCATAGGCAGCTCAAGCCTGGCTTCGGGCTCCCCACCATCTCCAGGGGACCCTGCAGGGGCTGGCTCTTGCTTCTGGATTTCCCCCGTCTCCCATCAGGGGACCCTGCGACAGGTGCCCAGGTCCAGGTCCCCTCACCCCCACCAGGAAAGTGTAACCATTATGGCTCTCATTGTGGTTATTGAAGGAATTTCAAAAAATGGCTCTTATCTTTTGGGTTGCTGACTCCTAGGCTAGAAGAAAATGTGAGAGCAGGAGGCCTCCTGCCCAAACTGTCACAGCTCACGGACAGCCAGGGCGTTCTCCAACCCTCACCTGGGCATAGAAATGAACCTCTAGAGAGCCTGTCATGGTTGCCTCTCCACCCCGGCAGCAGGGAGACAGCAGGATGTGGATCCACTGTGGTTATTAGTCAAGATGGGCAGAGATGCACGATCTGAGTGTTCTTGGCCTCTGCTTGGCCGAAGCTGGGAATGGATCACTCTGCGACGGCCTGTTTTGATTATTCCCTCTGAAGCACCTGGCATTGGCCACTATTGGGAGACAGGACACTGAGCTAGACAGACCTTTCGTCTGACCCAGGATGGCCATTCTCATGGCCTCACAACTCCAAATATGCCTTGTCCTTCAACAAACACACATGGACAAGCTGACAAGTTACACTAGACAAAAAAAGTTCCAATCATCTTGACGAGAGATGAACAACTGCAGAGATACGCATGAAGGATATTTTATTAAATATTCTGAAAAAAGATAACAAAAATGTGCTAGCTCTTAATTAGCATGACAAAGAAATGGTTAAAATTTACAAAATTCAATAACAAAACAGCCCTTTCAGCCCCCATATGTTATCATTTATGCACTGCACATCTTACTCAGCACAGCCAAATCTCATCACACAGATCATTTGCCAGTCAAAACTCATCTTGTTTTCTGTTAACAAAAATCAATTGTGCACAAGTATTTTGTAAGGAACTCTCTGCAAACAAAAGTAGCCACATTTTCTAGACAATGGGACACTACATTATTCTGTTAGTAGACAGCACGTTTCTCTTTCTCCCTTCTCCGCCCACCTGCCACCATTCAAACAGCATTCAGCCACACTGAGCAACCAAATGGTGTTCACGCACAGGTTAAACTGAGCGTACGAGGTTGCTAAACTCTCCAGCAAGTTCTGTGGCCAGTCTTAAAATCCCAGGCTTGCAATGGGTATAATTCAAAGACCTTGACTGGAGTCTGAGGAATGTTAGTGTCTGTTGTCATTGTGCCAAAATCCTGGTTAGGAAGCCCATTAAAAGGTAGACAAACATAAGCAAAAATAACTTCCCTTAACGTCCTTCAGGCTTTTTTTCCTCCTCTACCGCAGTGGTGAGCGATACCTTTGTGACATATTAACTGATGTCCTTAGAGACCCTAAAATTTTTATTGCCGCTAAGAGTCTCTCCAGCTGAGCTGCACACTATGGATCGCTCACCTGCCCTGCAGGTCTCTGTTTTATATTCTGCATTGCACTGGAAATTCTACTGGTGTCAATAAGAGCTCATGCAATGAGTAACAAAGGTGCAATGGCAGTTTACAGTGCAGATAAAAGAGTTTTGCCCTTAGTTTCCAAATGAGCTTAAATTCTCTTTTCATTTGGTCAGCCCATGCTGCAAGTGCACAGAAAAATGCAGCAGAATATTCACAAGAAGCTTAATTTGTATGAAATATGCTGTTTCCACCAGCAGATAGTGAACATCATGCTCTGGAAGCGTAATTAGCCAAAGGGAATTTTTTCTGACAATGTAACACTTGTAGCTCTGCATCCCCCTGCCCCTGCAGGGGTAGAGGGTATTAGCTGATGGAGTTCTGTGCCCCTTTCTATCACTCGCTTGGGAAGCTTCACTTTATCTCAGTTGTATGCATCTCTTAATTCAAGTATTTTTCCAAATTTGTCTCCATCCTTTTACATATTTGGCCTAACCACAATAATAAAATGCTTTTACAATAGCTACTGGTGTTGATCACACTTGTCCTTTTTATCATTAACATTTCATGGTTGGAAAGGGTGTGCCTTTCTCAGACTCTCAGAAACTGAAAGCATCAGGCTGGGAAGGAACATATTTCTATATGAGCACCCACACCCTAATACAGTCTTCAGATCCTGAAAAAAGGAACTTCATATTGTGTTTCTATTGTCTCCAAACCTTCCTCTTCTATCACGGAAGTACTGATCTATTGATTTTAAAATGCTTTTAGACATTCTTTAGGACAGCAGTTCTCAACCCCTGTCAGGACACATTACTGTGTCACCACACAGTAGTACGTGTGTGCCACGAAGAGCCGGGTTTGGTCTGGGGGAGTGGGCGGGTATGTCCTGGATGGTCACGATATGCTGCCAAGTGCATTGCTACCTGCAGAAGGTTGAGAACCACTGCTCTAGGACACAACTTAGAGAAGACATGCAGCAGAAGAGCCTTTATTTTTTTCCATCATTTTGCTTGCCTTCTGTTTAAGGTTGCCAGAGGAGAATATCTGCACTTTCACTTTCAGGATCAGCTTCTTTATATCAGAGAGCAAACACACTGAGGCAATCCACATTTCAAAAGCTCATGACATTGCCCTGTGATTAACTTCACTCTGCACTGAAAAGACCGTTTTTAAAGAATGTCATAGTTGAAGCCTGCTGCATTTCTCTCAGTCAATTAAGTAACCAATTGCTCTTCCTCCTCCAGGACTGAGTTAGGATCATTGAACTTTTTGGACAACTGACACGGGGTTTCACTTCAAGTTTTTGATCTGTGTGGTTTTAGCTGAATGACTTCCATTAAAGTTACTGTGCGTCAAATGCCTAAAACCCTGTGCACCATTTGGAAAGTTGCTGAGTAGCAATTTTGTAGGCAAGAAACAAACTAAAACTATCTCCTGCCCTGAGTCAGCTTGGGTATCCCTGCAAAAAAAGGGGGAGCTTCCTGTGCAATATGCTATCGAGACTAACTGTTACACGATGGTCCTGACCTTACAATACTGTCATCCTAATACTCTCTAAGGAAAGGCTGTTCCTGTAGATCTGAGGTCAATTCTCTTTCTACAGTTTTTAGATGGAACGACTATTTGGTGTCTGTGCATAAAGCTCTATATCGTTTTTAAATCTCACCAAATGAGACTGTGTGGCCAAGCAGAGCAACTACATGGCTGTGACAGGAGGTCTGGGTGACTACAATCAAGTTGCTATGCCTCAGTTTCTTCTGTCCAGTGCTAACAATGATACCGCTCCCCTTTTTAAAGCACTTTGAGAACAACTGATGAAATGAGCTAGGTGGTACCACTGAACAGCTAGTCTGTACATTTGTAAGAATAAATGACGTATTTTCTAAACTGCACTTGGGTTTGTTTAATGCTCCACAGTCTGGATCTACAAATGAAATCCAGACGGTCAGCTTCTGGTATCATTCAAATAAGGGGTTCTCATCTTGGGGGTTACAACTGTGGGAATGGAGATGGTGACCATCACAAACAAATGTCAGGCTCACAGTCACCCCATCCTTCCCATGATGCTGAATGGGTAGGAGATTCCAGCAGATGGGAATGGAGCCTAGGAGGGAAAAGTGTGAGGACCACTATTTATATGCTACATTAATTATATCATCTGTTTTTAACTACATGAAAGTCAGGGTTTTATGTGCATTCACAGAAACCTGTGGGATCAGGTTCCTGCCCCCATCCCACTGCAAACTGAGGCAAGAGAAAAATACAGCCCACCCAATGGCCATCATATATGGAGATCCGGCCACAGCAGTTACCGACATCCGTTGGTGTCTTTCCCAGAACATACATAGTATATGTGCTAGTGGCTGCACAATCCAGAATGGGAGGGAAAGCAGAAATCCTTGGCCCGGCAAACTAAATGTCAGCACCGAGGTGCATTGGCAAGCTTGCAGCCAAGGCCCAGCAGAACAGGAATGTAGCTCAGCCCCTCCATGCCGTGTTCAATTAATACTAAGATTGATACCTATGAGGAGCATTGACAGGGCTACGAGGGGGGTGAGACTTGAAAGAGGAGCGAGCTGAAGTGCAGCGTGAGATCCAAAGGAAGGGTGTATGGCAAGACTAGCAATGGAGCAGGAAGAGGTCAGATCAGGAAAAAAGTGTAGAGGCAGAGCTCTGTAAGCTTCCATGCCTGCCCACTGTACTTGTGGCTATAACCCTGTGTGTCCAGGCCTTTGCATGCAGGAGTAGCAAATTCTCCTCACACACTGAAGGCTGTTTAGAGCTTATAAAATTACACGTCCAGCAAGCAAGCCTCAAATCTGCAATGTTGATATATTTTTTAAAAATAGCCTACCATATAAAATGATATCAGGATATTTAAGGGTCTTCTTATAAGACAACATATTTCTCGGCCTGTGCATTTTTTATGGATCATTAAAACAGAGCATGTCAGAATTCCAACCTCAATCATCACATTGTGGCTTTCACACTCAAGGGAACAAAGCAAAGTTCCTGAGGCTTGTCCAGGCCCCAAGTCACAAAATCGCACAGTACTCCAGCTGAGGAGTAACAAACAATTTGATGCAGAATCATCCCTGTTGGTCTACAAGAAATTAAATGCATCAACCCCCACACCAAGAGTCACGTTCAAATGTGCCAACTTCATCAGTGTCTGCAAACCTGCATCACAGTAGCAGACATGTAGAGATGGACGTGAAGTCTAGGAAAGTTCTGCTCAGGAAATGACCTTTGCAGGCTGGGTCCACAAATTACTTGGAGCTTCAGTAGAAACTAAAGACTCACATTACTGACAAGAAATGGGAATTCTGGCACTGACTTCAATAGGAGAAGATCAGACCCTAAAGGGCAGGGGGGCGCTAAGTGGAGACAGAAAGAGGCGGATTCAGCTGTGGAAGGCAAAAGATATAAGAAGCAGTTGACAATGTTCCTTAATTGTTGTTTCAAACAGGCAAAACCTCATGTGGTTCTGATTTTGGGTCTGGTTTAAAAAACGCACCCAAGAGTCCAGCTGCTCTCCCAAATTAGCCTGGTGGGGTTTGCAAAAGCTGTTGAGCACAGGCTAAGTAGCTACAAGCTGGCCAGCATAAGCCCTGTCACATGGAGGACCAGCTCACATCCTCCAGTTCTTCAAGAAGAATGGAGTGGCTCCCCAGCTGGTATGCATCAGCTAAATCTGGACCTGCAAGGCTGGTTGTGTATTGTACTGTGTAGCAGGAGAACAAGGGAAGGGAGACAGGCATCTGTTAAAGCATGGGTGGACAAAATTGGCTCACAGCAGGGGGCCAGCAATTTTACTTTTGACTGAGAGGAGGTGCTCTTCCGTTACATTTCTACAGTGGAGCTAGGTGACAGGCTACTAAAACTGGTTGCCATTGTGACCAGACACCTACATTTGGCGAGGCCTGTACTAAAAGGGCCATAATTTGGTCACCTTCCTCTTGTAATTACTCGTACCAAACTCAATGGACTACTCATGTAATCCAGAAGTGTGACAGAGAAAGGCAGGATATGAATCAACTTCTTCCAAAATCACTGCTTAGCTTAGAGCAAATGCAGAGTATAGCCATATAAATACCTCTTGAACGCTAACTCTCAGAGTTGCCAGGAGTAAGCAGCCTAATGAACACTCCCACAATTAGGGCCAAGCTATGATTTTAGCCACACTAATGAAAATCCAGCATAACAGACTAAAACCTGGCCATATGTCTTACTTTGACCTGTGTGCTATGCGCACTTTCCACCATGCCCAAACCATTACGTATGATTCTCACTGGCAGCACTGTGGTGGCACACATGAATTCTCAGTCATCATGGGGAGAAGAGATTTCTTGGATTTAAATCCTTTAGAGTCTTCCAGGCAGTTGCTGAGGTTTGCACATCACAGAGAATGGCACCACAACACTATCACCTCCTATTGCCATGGGAGATTCCAGTGGGTCAGCAAATACTATTCAAAGATTCAGTGCCCTCCTTTCTGATCTTGAAAATGGAACATCAGTCCATGTAGTTTGTCATCATGAAGGAAGAGGAATTTCATTGGACCTTGTCTGGTGCCTCAGAACTTACAACATAATCACCCAGAGTTTCAAAACATTTTTCAAAAGAAGAAACTTTTCCATGCTATCACTGTGTCTGATGCAGGAATTGCAACTGAATGCACTGTCTTTGATGAGTTGATCAGACTACCAATTTCTTGCACTGATTGGTAGTGCTGGGCAAGCCGCTTTGAGATCCTAGAGAAGAGACGGACATTGAAAAGTCAGTATTTTGGTGAAATAAATGGAGAAAAAATCCAACATGATGATGGGAGGAAAAATAACCTGCTACATCATCCAACCAATGGTGATTGCTCCGTACTGCGTGGTGTGCATTTTTAGTGTTGACTTTTAAAACACCAAACAATGGGACTCCCAGTTCGTCTCATGGGAGATAACTCCATAGCCCGCACAATTTCGCCTTTGGGAAATTTTCCTAGATTTTCAGCCTCTACTATATATAGAACTGTGTCCTAAATGCTGGATTATTCCTCACACTGTGTCAGTCGGCACTTGTGAGGTGTAAGTTCTAGTCTGCACCAAGTCATGCACTAACTGGGCCATGTGGACTCCGCTGACCTGCTAAAAGCCACAGAATCATAGAAACTGGAAAAGCCCATGAAAGGTCATCGATTCCAGTCCCCTTCACTCATGGCAGGACCAAGTACCCTCTTAAACCATCCCTGACAGGTGTTTGTCTAACCTGCTCTTAAACATTTCCAATGATGGAGATTCCAAAACTTGCCTAGGCAACTTACTCCAGTGGGTAATCACCCTGACAGTTAGGATTTTTTTCCCTAATGTCCAACCTAAACCTCTCTTGCTGTAATTTGAGCCCATTGCTTCTTCGCCTATCATTGGTGGTTAAGGAGAACAATTTTTCTCCCTCTCCCTAATCACAGTCTTTTAGATACATGAAAACTGTTATCATGTCCCCTCTCAGTCTCCTCTTTTCCAGACTAAACAAATCCAGCTCTTTCAATCCTCCCTCATAAGTCAAGTGTTTTGAACCTCTAATCATTCGTGACGCCTTTCTCTGGACTTCCTCCAATTTGTCCACATCTTTCCTGAACTGAGGTGCCCAGCTGAGATCTAATCAGGGATGAGTGGAGCAGAAGAATTACTTCTCAGGTCTTACTTACAATACTGTTAATACATCCCAGACCCAAAACAGTGTTTACTTTTTTTGCAACAGCATTACACAGTTGACATGTTTAGCTTGCATGCACTATGACTCCCAGACCCCCAGTGTGCATTGACGGAGAACTGTTTTAAACTGGACTACATGAAGACGCACTAGGGATCCTTGACTGCACGCTAGCAGGGTCAGTGCATGACTCCTCACTGGTGTGGATACAGGCCCCAAGTAATTCCCCTCAGAATTAAAATACTTACAGCTCAAGCTAGTGATGTATTAAACTGTAGCCATCAACTGTAGAGTAATCAGGGTCTTCTGTAAAATAGAGATCATAATAACAACACCTATTGTTATATAGCACTTGTCATCCATAGACCTTAGTGCCCTTGACAAGAGATCAATGCCACTACCCCATTTTTAGATGAGGAAATGAAGCCAAAGTGCTTGATCTAGGTCACCCAACAGGCAAAGCCTGGTAGAGAACCTAGGTCTTCTGAGTGTACCATATCCCTAGGCCACAGGGTAATAATAAAAAGCATGGCTTTCCAAATAAAGAAGAGCTCAAGATGCTGCCTTCAGGTCTGGATCTTGGTCTTCTCAGAGTTCAGAACCGTCCATATCCAGCACTTTGGTTTGAACCTCTGCTGGGTGGACTCCTGTCCCCACTGCAATCAGTGGCAAAACTCCCATGGACTTCAGTAGAGCCATGAGGTCATCCTCTATTTCTAGCAGAAGCTCACAGTCACCTGGAGCAACATTTTTAGAAAGATCAATGAGTTGAATGATTGGGGGAACAGAAGAATCAGGCAAAATCACCAATATTTACATAGTAGTGGAATTACAGAGCTTATCAGAATCTGTAACACTTGCACTAATTAAATATAATGAAGGTTGCTCATTAAAATGCTTAACAATGTGTGATTTCTAGAATGGCTCATTGGAACTCACCTGGTTCACTTACAGGGATGGGTAACGGCGCCCTCCTGCATAAAAACAAACAAGATAACTTGTCTCCTTGTTGCTAAATGATCTTATCCTTTCATATTATTAAGTTCCAAAGGGGCAGCCGTGTTAGTTTAGTTCAGTGAAACAAACAAGGAATGCTGTGGCACTTTTAAAGACTAACAAATTTATTTATCGCATGAGCTTTTGTGGGAGTGGGCTCTCTCCCACAAAAGCTCATGTGATAAATAAATTTGTTAGTTTTGTAAAAGTGCCACGAGACTCCTTGTTTGTTTTTCTCATATTATGGAATTTCTTCCCAGGTCCATTCAGCCCCACACAGCATTTCCCCTAAATTGCAAGCACCAAGAACTTTGGCTGATATATGATTTGTAATGTCCTAATTTTAAAATGTGCCATTATTTTTAATCACCTGCAATATCACCAGCAACAGACAAGACGCAAGAACAAGGCAGTCTCTGTAACACAAGAGCTTTTTTTGTGGTGGGACGGGGAAGAAAGTGGTGGCTAGCCAACTCCCTTCACAGTGTGAATAGCAGGGCTTCACACTCAACCATCCCATTATTTAGGCCAGTGGTTTTCAAACTATGGGACGCAACCCAATACTTCAGGTACTGGGTCACGATGCTGCTGGCTGCTGAAAAACTCAAAGGTGGCTGGAAGCATTGATGGGCAGAGGTGTCACTGGGCATGGGTCCATGGGTCCCCAGAAAGAAGCTGTCTGGAGCAGCCCCTCTCCATGGTGGTCCTGAATGCTGGGTTTGTCTGTGTAAAGTGTCAATTCACACCCATGAGGTGTATGGTCTAGTCTGCACCAAGTCGTGCACTAACTAGCCCATGTGGACTCTAATTTTCAAGCAGGGGCTACTTTTTTCAGCAGAGGGGGATTCCTCATGGCTGAAGGGTTGAAGGGGTCAGATGGGATCAGCAAAGGTTGGGTTGCAGGCATAAATTATTTTTTCACCTGAGTCCCAAGAAAAAAATTTTGAAAACCACTGATTTAGACAGGAGAAGTCTGTAGAAGAGTCAGTCATGACTCCCTGATGGCTTGGGCTGGAATACGAGCTGTATTCCAACCCAAGCCATCCAGCTGTGGCACTGCTGGCACTGGGCACAGGGGGCATGTGCCCTAAATGGTGGTAGCCTGACCCTGCCCTGGCCCATGCCAGGGATCTGGGTCTGGGCCACCCACAGCAGCAGCCACCTTGCCTGTCCCCATCCCATCTGGGGATCTGGAGCTGGGCCACCCGTGGCAGCAGCCATCTTACCCAGCCCTGGCCCCAGCCAGAAATTCGGGACCGGGCTGGCAGCAGCAGGAGCCTGATCCGGGACTTGCTTGGGACCCCAGGATCGGATCAGGCTCAGGCCCTGGATCAGCCCCAGGGGGCGGGACCCGGGCTCTGAGTCTTTTTCCGGTGCAGTGTTGCCCCTGCCATCAGGGAACCATTACTGTGACTGACTTTTCCATAGACACCTCCTGCAAAGTAGTCATGGACATAAGTCTCCAGGAAACGGCAGAAAGAACAAGCGTGGTCTCGGATCCTGAGGGTGCCCCGGGGCTCAAGCACCACAGGGGGAAAAAAGGGGGCGCTCAGCACCCACAGGAGCTGCTGGCTGGCACAAACTGACTGTTCAGGGTGGCAGTGGCCATCATCGCAACTCAGCTGATCCATGCGGTAGCGCCCTGGCTGGCTGATTTGCACACAGAGTCGTCACTGGGGCCTCACACCCCACCTCTTCTTCCACGGCCCTGCCCCGCTTCTTCCCCCACCCAGCAGCATCCACCAGTGAAACCCAGAGCAGGACTCAGTGCTAGTCCCCCAGAGCAGACCCATCCTTGCCTCATAACGCAGCTCCCCTCTTTGTTCACTGGATTCCCTTGCTCTCCCCACCTCCCGGTGCACCTGATTTAGGTTCTCTCCTCTGCCCACATGGACACGTGCTCTTAAGCAATCCAGCCCTCCCCAGACAGACAGAAAAAGTGGGGAGAAAGGAACCATGCAAGGCAGGTTTCCAGCAGCAGGGATGGGCGAGGGTGCAATGGACATGGTGAAACAGTGCCGAAGATCTCAGGGTGCTTCCATGAACAGTGAGGGATTCAAACCAGGCTGAATTCCCAGGCTGCCTTGCTTCCCTGCCAAGCCCTCACCAACTTCTATGAAACCCTGCAATAGCCTAAGATCCAAGTAGTCCTAAAAGTTTTAAAGAAGCAACACCCTTTTTTAACCTATCAGTTTCCAATAGGCAGGCCACTATTTTTATTTTTTGGTCTGTGTTGGGTTCATTTATTCTTACCTCCCTATCACAGGTGGTAGGGGTTGATTTCTTGTTGGAGTTGCATTTCTTTGTGTGTTATAGTAGTTTTCATACACAACAGGAGCTGAAGGACAGAAATAGAAGTCCACTTTAAACCGTCAAATTTGTACGAGTGATTGGCATGCAATGTACAACACCACATCTGCACAGCAGGAGATGCATATTCCATCCTCAGATCAGGCCCTTCCACTCTCAGGCAGCTGGATTATTAGAAGCCAAAGCCTACAGAAATGAGGGTTGAATTCTCTGAAGGGCCTGGTGGCAATTGCCTGCTAGTCTAAAGTAGGGATGCCACTCTAAACCAGGCTTCATTTTGAGACCAAACAGAACCAGACTCATCCAGCTCGCTTGCTTTCTGCACCGAGCTTCATTTAACAAAAGCCATGAACCTACTAGAGCCGAGAAGCTGTACAGAATGCTGATGTCGGCCCTGCTGAGAAAACCTACCTGGAGGTATGCTGCCTGTTTTACGGAAATTTACAAAAAATTCGATATCCTTCTCAATGTTGCACATTTCTAGACTCTTACGGATTTCTTCATACTTCTGTAAAAGAATCATTGTTTTTCTTTTAAATGCAGAACCAAAAATTCATTCCTCTTTGAGTGAGAAGGAGGAAGGATGTTATTAGCATCAGCAAAATAAATGTCAATAACGTGAGACAAGGGGTCTTGGCCCATTAAAAGCAATAGAAGCTTTGGCATTGAATTAGCTGAAACCAGGACGGTACTCAAATCCTGTTCACTGCTATTGACCGGGTGTTCATTATTGCTATTGGCTGAATTGTGTACGGGAGCATCTACACAGCAAAAGATGAGCATAGACTACCTAAGGAGATAAGGGAATTTCTGTCCTTAGAGGTTTTTAAGGGCTGGCTGACGAAGCCCTGGCTGGGCTGATTTAGTTGTGGTTGGTCCTGCTTTGAGCACGAGACTGGACTAGATGCCCTCCTGAGGTTTCCCTTAACCCTAATTTTGTCTATGCAAGCAACAGCAGCAGTGAAAACAGTGAAATATCCGTAAAGACCCCTCCCTTTCCATGCAGGAGAGTGAAGGTCTGGAGGGCCTTGGTTTTGTCGGACCTACCTCATCACTCTGGACACAGTCCTGAGAGAGCTGGTTAGCATGCAGCCACAGAGCGTTGCGGAAGTAACGTATCCTTTCCCACTCCTGGGTCTCAAAGAACTGCAGATATACATGGAGGCAAATCAGGATGTGTTACCAGAATAACTTAATGGTCAGATTCTTAGCCAGTTGGGATTCACCTTGGAAGTTAGCATCACTGAGGCCACCTCCCTGATGAGCCATAGTGGACACAGACTAGTGCTTTGTCTAGTCCAGTTCTTAGATGTCCTAAGCAACAAGGTAACCTTGGGTCAAAGTGCATTTCTTCTTCGCCTTAATCTCCCCTTCATGGGGAAGTTGATCCTAACTTTGCAGGAGGCTGGATTTGGCCTAACAAGTCTTTTCCACCTAACTGCTACACTCCTTTATTCTCCATGAGAGAAATGGATTACCAGCCAGCAAAAACGAATTGACTTTCATTTTCACTGTATATTTGACACCACTACATGCTATTAAACAGACGCCTACTCAGCAGTGCATCCGCACAGGAGCCAGCTGGTCCCAGCATTCTGCTCCATCAGGGTTTGCACAATTTCTGATGGGACCCGCCTGCCCCCAAACGGGTCTTCCACTTTCCTTCCCGCCCCATCTCTTTCACTCCCCACCAGAAGTGAGATCATTCTGCCTGCAACATCAGATGGCCAAAAGTTGCACGTTAAACTGGAAAGGGAAGCTCAGTCATGTTATGGGACCCTTTCACCCCATAGTGGGAGGGCTGGCCCCAAAAGCTGACACGTGTGGACTGTAGGGAGACAAGCCAGTAGCCAATGAACTGGTTGGTCACATCTTGATTTAGTGATCCCAGGCCACTGATCTCCCTTCTACGCTGACACCCACATCTGGGTCATCCTCATAGGCAGGGAACACTGAATGCTCCTCACAGCCCAAACCTCCTGAAGTCTGCCCTTCAATACAGATTCGTTCCATCAGGAAGCATCCTTGACACATTTCCACTGATAACAAGCCACTTTTCACCAACAGCCTCATTTAATCAGCAAGTTCCAATGGGGCAGCCATGTTAGTCTAGCTGAGCAAAAACAAACAAGGAGTCCTGTGGCATCTTTAAAGACTAACAAATTTATTTATTGCATGAGCTTTCTTGGGAGAAAACCTCATTCCTTGAAATGAAGCAGGATTTTCTCCCGTGGAAGCTCATTTAATCAGCAGCAATTTTTGCAATGGACCCAGGGCAGAACTTCCATACTCGGCACATCTATCGTCAGAGCCCAAACAATCTGAGGAAGTGGAACTTTGTTTCCCACCCCTCATTGTCAGCAGATGGGTTTTCATTAACCAGAGCCATCGACAAGTTTGGTACGGGTACAGCTAACATAGGTAGGTCAGAGCAAAATGGAAGAACGAGCAGCAATATTGTTTGGAAAGGGGTCTGCCCTACCAGGAATGGACTGAGCTGAATGCCTAAAAGTGGCTCCCTTTTATAGCACTTTTTATCCATAGATCTCAGAGTGCTTTAGAAAAGGAGGGCAATAACATCATTGCTTTTTTAAAAATGGGAAACTGAGGCATGGAGCAGTGATAGGACATGGCCAAGTGGCAGAGGAGGGGATAAAACCCAGCTGTGCTGCCTAGAAAGCCGTGTCACCAACAGCAAATGCACTATGCTGATGCTGAAGCAGATGTGAGAGGGTCACAGGTGGGTCAGAAACCTCAAGACAACTTGGTTGCTGAACGAGACAACTGCACAGTCTGATTGCTGTCCCCTTGTCCTTTCCCTGCGGCTTGATGGCACTCCTTACCTTTTATTATACACCCTCTCAGCCAGGGACATTTGGTCTGATTCTCCTCTCACTCAGAGTTGTGTAAAACCAGGAGTGACTCCTACACCACAATAAAATGTATGTGTGTGAAAGAAGAGTCAGGCCCTTTGCCTGTAAAGCACAACATGTGTTTATAGCACTAGAGAAAAAGAGGAGGCTGGCGCTAGACCAAGAGTCACAGCTGAGTTCTAGCCCCAAGTCTGCCATGAATTTCTTGTGTCCCTCTGGGCAAATCATTTTATCTCACAAAACTGACATCAGAACTCACAACATTCAAAAACCATTAGCTGAGCACCTCGAGCTTCCTAATCACTCTATGGATGATTTGTTAATACCTGCACTCCAGCTAATGGGTAACACATCAAGACTTGAAAGACACTGCAGATTTGGAACGGATATGTAAATTTGATTGTGTGAAAGCAGGATTAGAGCATAATTATGGATCCTTTTCCCATTACAACAGGTGATTTGACCTCACCTTTCTCTGTGTGCTGTTTCCCAGTGTTTGAATCTTAACAATTGCTTTGATTTGCTGTTACAGTGTGACCTGATCCTATGACTTACACTCCTGTGCATTTATTTTCCTCCCATTCTGTATGTTCCCCCATCTTCAAAGCATCTGACCATGTGGGACTTTCTCTCATGAAAGCTCATGCAATAAATAAATCTGTTAGTCTTTAAAAGTGCCAGAGGACTCCTTGCTCGTTTTGCTGAACTAGACTAACGCGGCCGCCCCTTTGGAACTTGCCCATTATTTGTATTAAAGAAACTAATGTTCTGTCCAGCAGATGGCAGCACTGTGCACACAAACAAGCCAGCGCACTAAATTGTCACTCTTCCACAGCTTTTATCTTTCTTTCCCTACATTGAAATGCCAAATATTCAGGGTTTGTTACTAGAAACGAAGAGTTAGGGATTTTCCAAGTTTAGTTGGGAAGTGTCGTAAAGTTTGACCAATAAGGAAACAGAAGAGACCAGCGGTGGTCCCTTACAATCAAGGGCAGTGCAAGAAATGAAATCCCAATCTCAAAGCATACGAGCATCAAGACCCTTCATTATTTCTAAAATTGATGGCTACTTTACCTCACAGGTTTTGATGTGTTGGTTCTGCCATTCTTCCCTGATCTTCTCAAGTGCACCAACATTTTGTTGATAAATCCTGTCTGTTAGGGAAATCCAACAGCAATTTGATCACCATGTATAGCACACACGTCCAAATACATAAAAGACTGAGGTAAACAGCTCTAAACACTATGATCAGAATATGTTGAGCCCTGGGTTTAATCTGGAAAGCATGTGCAATGAGTTTCAAACTAAAGGGTCAAATTGCTTAAATTACAGTGCAGAGACATTTTTCACCCAGAGAAGCCAAGATATTTTGGTTAGTTCTAAGCAGCAACTGCTCTGAATAAGAAAATAAACTAGAATATTTCAATTATTATGTTATGCCATGTTATGATATGACAGCAGCTGTGGTGCATATTAAGCATTACTTCTACTGACGCCGCATGAAATAAAGTAATATAAGTACTCAAAATACGAAGTGAAATTTTGAAAGTCCAGAAAAATAAGGAAATTCCAAAACAAAAGTCTCAAAACTAAACTTTTCAGAAATTCCATTTTGTGGGAAATTTCAAAAATCTCTTTTCATTTTGAATCAGAACAAAAGGAAATTTCAAGACGTTGAAATTCCCTGGAGACAAATTTGAAGTTTCAACCAGTTGTAGCCCTGACAATGACACACAAACAAAATTCAGGAACTTTTCCAAGACAAACATGTTCCAAAAGGGAAATACTTTTATTTCAAAATATTTTTTCTGTGGGAATGTTTGTAGTAGTTGAACAAAACATTTTTCAAATAATTAAAATGGCATTTTCCATCCAAAAAAAAAAGTTTCAATTAAAGATTTCCAGCCAGCTCTAGCTGGGACATTGCCTCATCGCAGGAGACAATGAGCCATCTAGACCTGACCTAGACCTCCCGGAGGAGAAATGTATCCAGGGTGTAACTATGACACCCGATGTTCCCTCTAATTACTCGTAGACTGTTTGCACAAACAATTTCTTTGTGTGAGCAAAAACATTTCTTTGTGAGCACCAATATTAGCACTATTGAATTTTTTTGTGCGAACTTTATTTTGTTGTGTGTGCAGGTTTCATGACCTGTGTGCGCACATACACGTGCTCAGCTTAGAGGCAACAGTGATGACACCCTGTTTTGGTAAAGGGAGGTCTATGCAGTCACCCCGATAGAGCACTTTCATAACAGATTCCCTTCCGAACTATCACCTACCAGCAGCCCCCACCCTATCTCACCCCCTCCAAATACTCCACATTACCAACACTCACCAGAATCTTCCAGAGCTGACTTGGTCTGAGCCAGCTTCACAAACAGCTGAAAAACAGGAAGAAAAAGAGGTCATTGCAAGACAGCAGCTCAACCCTGAACACTGCAGAGAAGGTTGGACTTCATTTCTATTCTCCTAATCCATCCTTAACCAGTAGGTGAAGTCAAATCATTTCCCCAGATTTTTAACCTTGAGTTGTGTGGGTCAATGATTCTTCACCAGTGGCTCAAGTCTTCTACGCTGGCTGTCCACCATCAGGCCTTTGGCTAACTACCAAGTGTCCAGAATCATCTCTGAACTCCTGGATCACCTCCTACTACTGTCTCTGTGCAGAGAAAAGCAGTGGCATCCAGCGGGCACATGGCTTGAGTCCCAGCACCAGTACTCCAAGGGCCCCACAGCGGCAGCCCAATCCAGCCCCATCGCTGGCCAGGGATCTGGGGCCAGGCTGCTGGCTAGCAGCAGCAGGACCCCAATCCGGGGTCTGCCCATGGCACCAGGACCAGATCAGGCCCAGGAGCCGAATCAGACTCAGGAGGCGGGACCCAGCCCTGCGTCTTTTTCCAGGGCAACATCGCTCCTGGAGAAAAAGTGATTTCTCCTGTGCAAACCCAACTGCAGGATGAAGGGCTTGGTTTGGCAGGTTTAGAAACTGCAGTCAATATCTTTAGCTGTAAAATGGGTATTTTTCCTGAAAATGATTTAATTGTTCAAACCAATAGTTGGAACTAAAGCAGACCAGGAAGACTCTCTTCCTTTCACTCTCCTTCTGTTACCTTTTCCTGTTGCTTTTGTGTTACAAGGTTTGCACTGCGGTGCACGGCGTGTTCTGCTTCATCTTTATCCCTGCAACGCTGTTCATACTGCCTTTTTGCCTAGGAGAGAGAGAGGGGTATGTAAGCAAGAAGGAAACAGAACATGCACATGGCCTTGAAATTCTTGGGCCAAATCTTGCATTCAAGTTAAAGCAATGCAACTATGGGAACTGCAGGATGCATTATGGGAGCTTATCCTGTCTCTGGCAGCCACCAACATCTGATGCTTCAGAGGAAGACAAGCCTGTCCAATAAAAGGAATCAACTATGCAATGTGGCATGCATGAGGAAAGCTTTGCTTCCTGGCCAAAGATCAGTTTATGGCCTGAAGCATGAGATTCATCACCTTTAAAACTGCCTGCATAATGACAAGTCATCCCGCATTCATTTTCCTCCCACATTCTTTGCATATGGTCTGTAGCTCCTGGCCTGAATGCCACTCACAAGGTGCAGAAAGAAATACGGTAAATACACTGGGCCAAAGACAATAAAAGATTTAGTGGATTAGTCAGCATCAGTGGTTGGACACAAAATATAGGTACTTCTGATAGTGTTATATTTCCAGTGTGGTGGAACGTTACAGACCCAGGGCTTACAAGAACCAGGTGGATAAGTGTCGCTTACCTCCACTGTTTTTTTATATTGCAAATTCCTGTTTTTATGAATAGCATCCATTATGAGCTCTATCTGCAAAGGGAACAACACCTCCATTAGCACACCAGAAGGGCCACAAGGACAAAAGCTGCTGATGAACTCAGTGGGAAAGACATTCACCTTGAGAGGTTCACAGTTCAAGTCCTGACTTTTGTGCGTGAGCCCAGCAAATCTCATGACAATATATTACATCCCGACTTCAACATGCTCCCAGAAGCCTGGCAACATTGGTGAGCCCTCTCCCTAGTGTTTGGTATAAACCATATGATTTTAATACTGATTAACTATTGCTATCTTTCCTTTCACAAACAGGGCAAACTGAAGCACAAAGAAGTAAATCAGGTGACCAGAAGTTCCACAGGAAATAGACTCAGAGCCGGTCTACACCTAGGCAGGATTTCAGTGGCAATCAAACGGAGATGCACAAAGTACCTAAAATACCTTGCGTATCTCCCTCTGAATGCCTACCACCTACTTATTGCGCTGTCTTCAGTGCGCTGAGTCAGGGGGAAACACCTTCCCTCCAAATCTGCGCAACTCCTTTTGTGGAGGCATCTTTCAAGGCTGGCTTTCTGATCGGCTGAACACGTCTTTCACAGACCCAATCAGTCAATGTGGAAATGGATCTGATGGCAGGTGAATTTGCCGCCATCAGTGAAGACCTGCCCTCGGGAATAGAGCCCAGATAGATCCCACACATAGTACAATCCTCAAGGGCTTGCTTTTCAGATGTACTGCAGCTGTGGTGAGGACAAAGGCAACTGCTGGGTATTGGCCATCTCTGAAAACCTGGCCACTGACCACAGCTGCCCCATTACACCATGCAACTATGTTGTAAAAATCACTTGCCAAGGTGTGAAGTTCAGGTAGCAGAAAAGGCCCCGGCACAGCTTTCAATGGAACAAAAACACCAAAAACATTCATTTTTCCTAAAAAGGAGCTGAGCAACAAGTAGGCAAACACAGGTTGCTTGAATGAAGAAGTTGTAAATTGCTGCCCTGATTCACTCCAATGCTGTTACAGCATTTTGAAGTGAACCCTGGACTTCCCAAAGTGGTATGGAGTTCATGGTCTAGAGAAGGGGTGGGACAGAGAGAAAAAAAAAAACCCTTTCACCAGAAGACAGCATCTACTCTGGCAACGTCACACACTCGCTATCTTTCACTGCTTCCAGCCCCAGCTGTAAAGTGAAAGAGCTGGTTGTCTGAGGTCATGAAAAATCCCATCTCACCATTTGCAGAAGTTGGGTTTTAGCCCTGACATTCTGGCCAGGTTCCAGCCCACAGAACTCTCTTTCCAAATTCCTGACCTTTTTCTGATGAAGTTTTTGCTTTTCCCTGAAGTCCTCCATCTTCTTTGCCTCTTCCCGAAACGTCTGAGCCAGCTGGATGTGACTTTGCCCTACACCATCTACCTCTGCAAGTAATAAAATAAAATAAAATAACCACATGTACACAAAGCCCGTCTTCACTTGTACTATCTAACACAAAACACTAGTGGCATTTCTAAAATGCCTTCTCTGAGAGTTTCAGCTAGAGCCAGATGGAGTCCTTCAGACAAATAGAAATCACTGGGATGTAGAAGACAGGGATTCAGATCCCCATGTGCTTATCTGGAGACAGGGCATTTAGTTCGCCCCACAGTTAACTTGCTGTGGACTTCTTTGATTTGCTGGAAGTTTTTTGGAATTTTCAGAGTCACTTCGAATTTTTTTTTTCGATTTTCTGGGAACTACCAACAAACTGAAAAACAAGCAATGAGTCCTGTGGCACTTAAAGACTAACTAATTTATTTATCACATGAACTTTCGTGGGAGAAAATCCCACTTTGTCATGGCTACCCCTTTGGAACTTGGCGACAAACTGAAAAATCAATTATTTGCACAGCTCTAGCTACACCATGCTTCATACACATGAAGCCTGAAAAATACCTCTGTCAGGTAAGTCATCCTATTACATCTCCCACTTACAGATGGATAAACTGAGGCACAGAGCCAGGCAAAGTGCTAGATTCAAGACTCCCATTGATGGATGTTGACTCAGAAAAGAAAAGACTCAAGGTTGGTTTAATTTGAATATGAATCCCCTTGATTAGCATATAGGTGAAAGTTTTGTGATTCTCCATTTTGTCCTACAGCAGTGGTTTTCAAACTTAGGGCCAGGACCCAGTACTGGGTCGCAGACCCTCAGGTACTGGGTCACAGCACCCCCTGCTGCCACGGCCAAAAGACTGCAATGCATTGCTCAAAGATGCAATTGCTGGGTTGTGGGCATAATTTTTTTTTCAACTGGGTCCCAAGGAAAAAAAGTTTGAAAACCACTGTCCTACAGGGGACACAGACACACACAATCAGTTTCTGCTCGAGAGGCCCAGGACTTGAGGAGTTGGGGGTGCAATTGCAACAGATCAGAATCAAGGTGCAGCGTCAAGAGTTTTGTGAGAGCTTAGAGTAGGTAAGACCTTAAACAAGAGATGCTTGGACTGAGTCTCACAAGCCGCAGGTGGTTTTTTAATGAGTCTCTTCAGGCTCTTTGCAGCACATGATATTAAAACATTGCATCATTTAATTTTTAACCATTTAGGATGCTTTTACCATTTATGTTATTAAGTTTTCAAGTCACACTAAGTTATTAACTTTTTTTGCTGTGAGAATAAATATAAATAGAAAATGAAACAACAAATTCACGACTGTCTATTTTGGGTAATGTTGATTGATAATTTGGCTTCTGAGCCACTGAAGTCTGAGTACCACAGCTTTAAACAGATAAATAAAACAGCACCGGCTGTACCACAAAGGCTGGTTTTAGTTGACATACTCATCTTCCTGAATCTGATTTACAGAAAGAACCTCAGAGTTACAAACCCTCAGAAAGGGAGGCTGTTCGTCATATCTGAAATGTCAGTAACTGAACAAAACGCTATCTTTCAAAAAGTTGCAAATGAACATTGAAACTTCATTATGCAGAAGAAAAATGTTGCTTTTGACCATCTTAATTTAAATGAACTAAGCACAGAAACAGTTTCCTTAAAAACTTTCCCTTTATTTTTTTAATGGTTTACGGTTAAATGTGGCACGGTACTGTTTTGGGGTTTGTTTTGTCTCTGCTGCTGCCTGACTGGATACTCCTGGTTTCAGACGTGGTGTGTGGTTGACTGGTCAATTAGTAACCCTGGCACTTGCAAGTGTGAGTTTTTGCTGTAGAGCTTTTCCGACGTGTATGCGCGTGCACACGCATGCACACCGCTGCCCTCTACTGGATGCCATTAGAATTGTGCATCTGTGTGTCATAGGGCAGAAGAGCTCGTCAGGAAAAGGCTGACAAAACATTTGTCCATCAGAATTTGAAGATTCATCTAAATGTTTCACAGGGATGCCTCAATTTCAACAAAGTCACAAGAAAAACCTGCCTGATTTCCTGCCAGCTTCACCATCTGGCTCCTCAACAACTTGCCACATAGGATGCTGGGAAGATGGCTTCCAGAGTCTGCAGCCGGCCAGGCAGGCTTCCTGAGACCTGGGGCTGCATTCTGATTTTGTAGCAAAATTTCAACATCGCTATTTTAGTTCTGAGTCAGAACAAACCCAACCCTTGATATATTAAAAACTGCCCACAAAAGGGGGGGTTTACTTCTTTGCCCTCACAGACACCAGATGACTCATTTCTCCTCTACTCACACAGTAAGTTCCTTTTCCTTTGGTGCCATTCTGGGTTTTAACACCATGGATGCCGTGACATGCTGCATAAAAGTAGCGTGCGGAATAAGGCAAGGTGCCATTCCCGGAGCCCGTGGATTTCTGGCAACGTGAGGGTATTATCACGTTCTTCTCAGCCCTCTCTCATGTCTAACAACAGTGAGGGTGCAGAAATGCCAGTACTGCCTCATGCACCCACTTCCACCCTTTCAGTTTATCAGCCAGAAAAGGCACAGGGACCATCAAAATAACTTCACTGTCTGCCTGCTGCCAGCCTGCTTTAAAATATGCTTCCTTCTGGACCCTGAAGTTGCATTAGCAGCTCTATCTTGATTGTGCCACTAATTAACCTCTGCTGTTTTTAAGAAAGACAAGTGCGTCTCGTGAAGGGACTACTGAGCTCTCCAGGAATAGTCCGAATGTGTGTAGACGAGAACACTATGAAATACACCAGGAACCTTCCTGTAGGGCCTGATAACACTGCTGTTCAGTTTGCCTGCTGGTCACTCCAGTTTTCCCACTGCTGTAATGTCATTAAAGTTACCCCGGATTTTACACTGTTGTAAGAGAAAGGCCAGCCCATTGTACAGGCATAGAAGGAAAATCACACAGCTGGGGTTCCCAGTGCACAAAAAGGCTGAGGCACTTGGGAGTTTGATTTCTCTGCCATTCAGATGGGTGGCAAGCAGGGCAACAGCTCTGGGCCCTGCACAAGCGCCCACCACCCTCGGCTGCACGTTGGCCCAGGAACAAGGTGGGAGCAGGGGGCCCAACATCTAGACCAGCCCGCCCTGCTCTTGGGGGAAGGCCAGTTGGCCCTGAGCACCACCCACCCCTCGGGAAGTCCCTGGCTCCCCAGCCCAGGGCATCTGGGTGGCCAAACTGTCTCAGAGTCTCAGACACCAAAAACTGGCTCCATGAATTGCAGGCTCACGGGTTGGTGACAGGAAGTCTAGGAGCCCTAGCTTAAGCCAGAGCCCTCAGGGCTCCCTGCTGCAGAGCTGAGAGCCACAATACGTCCACAGCCCTGTTCACATGGCTTCGAGGCTCCCTGCTGCAGAGTGGGAGCCAACTGATGCTACAGCACCAAGACCTTTCAGACTTGTGGATCAAAAGCAGGGAGCGTGGCAGGCCTGACGTGGCAAGGATGTCCCAGAGCTGCAGTCAGAGCCAAGTTTCTTGTATTCTTGACTCTCAGCTGCACATCAGGATCCCTGGTGTCCCTTGTCCCAGCACTCACACGGCTGCTAGACTCTGTCACAGAGTAACATGATGAGGACCTGAGCAGTCCACACGGTGGGATTGTCCCAGAGCGGTGGACAAGGGCTTCCCAGCAACCCACCAGGGAAGCAGGCAGGTTTCCAGTAGAAAGTTCCCCCACGTCCTCGTGATAGTTTCATTTGAGATCTGCAATAGAGCTGGTTAAACTCTTCGGTCCACTTAATTCTTATTTTGCACCTAAACATAGGTTTCATCACATTTCCAACTAGCTATATTCAGTATTTTCAAATCAAATCATAGGGCTGGAAGGGACCTCGTGAGATCATCAAGTCCAACCCCCTGGGAATTGAACCCAGGACCGTCTGCATGTTAAGCAGAGGTGTTAGCCATTTTGCTGTAGTCTAACTGGTCTCCAATATGTGAAAGGAATGTTTCATATCAGATCATGCAGCGTTGTAGCCGTGTTGGTCCCAGGATGTTGGACAGACGAGGTGGGTGAGCTCATATATTTTACTGAGACAGCTTCTGCGGTGAGAGACACAAAACTTCCCAGCTTACACAGAACTCTTCTCATGGCAGATCAGTCGTTTCCCTCATGTTAAAAATTAACTACCACAGCAAGCAGGTTCTCTCTTTCCACCACCAGACTAAGAAATACAATGTGCACAAAGTAATAAGGCTTAGGTGCAAGCTGGAGAAAGACAGGAAATATTTGGACCACAAGGGAACAACCGAGCATAGCCACAAATGTAAAATGCATTTAAGCAGCAGGAAACAGGAGAAGAATGGAGAAGTGGAAGATAATGGCTGAGTCATTTTGAATACAGTGCCACTACCTCTCCTCCAGGTCCCTTCTTAAATCCCAGCACTCCCACCAAAGAAATTGAACACATCAAGGCTTCAGGGATTTAGGGCATGTGCACTCACAGCTCAGCCAGCCCATTTTCTTCCTGCCACATCCCTGCTCTTCCCCGCAGAGCTTCATCTGATCTATTTAGTTAGATGTTTGGCTCTCAGGGACCCACTATGTCTAATGCCATTTATATTTTGGAGGAGAGAGAGTGGCTTATATAAAACTTACACTGCTTCCTGCAGTTTTAGGCCAATCACTTCATCTCTCTCCCTGCCACAGCTTGCACTCTGTGAAACAGAGATAACACTTTTCTCTCTGATCTGCCCATGGGGCCTGTTTGTGAGGGTTCACTGATGAAGTTTATTACCTGAAAGTAACAGCTCAGTATATTCTAGAAAGGCACCATGCATCTCAAAACTATAAAGAGAAAGTAATGGCTAAAGAAATGAAAACAAATCCATGGCTAATAGGATTTTACAGTCTATAGCTAATGCAACTGACTATGCAGGTTTTCAGGGTTTTTTTTTTTTAATATATTCTTCCAAACTGTGGGCCACAGTGCAGCAGGACTTCCAGATAAATACAAAGAAAAATGTTAAGTAATTACTTACGTTGCTTAAAAACTTCGAGAGCTCTCTTCAGAGTGCTGAAAAACACAGGCAGACCATTAAAAAGGTAGGAAACAGAACTGGCAGTCTCATTTTGTCATTTGCAGGCTTCACTGAGAGTGGCAAGATAGTCCCCTTTAAACTAAATAAAAGAAGGAGTCCTGTGGCACTTAAAGACTAACAGATTTATTTTTCGCATGAGCTTTCGTGGGAGAAAATCCCACTTCCTCAGATGCTTCGAAGATGGGTGAACTTACAGAATGGAAGGAAACCTTTAACCTGGGCAGGAGCTGAACCTTCTCCCATGCGGTTTATACACATTAGGCAATCTTAAGATCATATGCAGATTTGACACCATTGCCTTAGGGTTAAGGAAAAAAACCATGATCTCTATTTATTACAACAGGTAATTTGACATCACCTTACTCTATATGTTGTTCTTTACTGTTTGAATCTAAACAACTGCACTGATTTGCTGTAACAGTCTGACCTGATCCCATGACTTAAACCTCCCTGCGTTTATTTCCCCCCCATTCCATAAGTTCCCCCACCTTCAAAGTGTCTGACGAAGTGGGATTTTCTACCACAAAAGCTCAAGTGATAAATAAATTTGTTAGTCTTTAAAAGTGCCCCAGGACTCCTTGTCTGTTTTGCTGAACTAGACTAACACAGCTACCTCTTTGGAACTACTGGGGTATGTCGTCCCCCCCAACATACACACACAAGATTTGAGCTTTTCACCATTCTGGCATTCAAAGACATGACATGATCTCCCTCCCATGCTGCAGCAGCACAAACTGTGATGACAGGAAACTTTATTAACATCACTACATAGACCAACCAACATGTTGATTCTGTACGACATTCCTGTGATGCCCCGGGTTGCTTTAACCAACACCTCTATTTCAAGGCCATTATTAGTATTACAGCAGACCTATGACTCCAAGAAGGATCAGGTTCCATTGGTGGAGGCACTGCACGTAAATGGAGCAAGAGACTATAAGATCCGTGGGACAGGGACAAAACTGGCAAAGTTATTCTCCTCAATTTACAGATGGGGACCCACGCTGCTCTGACAGACACTGCAAACTCAGAAGAACATAAAACTAGCTTGTTCGCTTTCATCCCGCTTCCTTTTCTGTGACTATAGCATGATTAGGTTTCAGTCTTGCTAAGTAATCAGAGCCCATGATAGCAGGGGCTTCAGAGTAGGCCAGCTACCCCATGGGCCCCCTGGGTAAGTATATGGGTTGCAAGCCTGCACTGGAGCCCCTGCAATCACACCCACACTGTCACTGAGTATGCACACATTGCCCCCGGCACCAAGCCTCCCAGCTCACCTCTGCAGAGCTGGCTTTGCACTAAAAATAGCTGGTAGACGTTGCGGCTCAGGCTCTGAAGCCTAAGATGTTGGTGAGGGGCTGTGAAGCCATCAGAGTTTGAGCTCAAGCCACAACTTCAAAGCACTGTCAATGCAGTTATTTTTACAATCTGCAGGCCAGGAATGGGAGGCCCACAGCCCTCGCCTACAGAGATAAGTGTCCAATCTGCACTGGGAGGGATGTCAATGAAAGTCAAAAGGGAGACACACAAGTTATTTAAAATAAGTTGTGTATCGTCCTTCGATTGCCTCCCACCTAATGACCATGGTGTCTTTAGCGCACTGAGTCCCATCAACTCACCATTACTCTTCAGCAAGTCAGCGCTATTCTTCCTATTAAATCAGCACTACTCCAGTTGAGAGGCTGGACTTACTCGATTGACTTCCTGATCAACTGAGTGGATCTTCACAGAACTGAGCAGTTGATAAGGAAGTTCAATCTGACATCGTCAATGAAACCTACCCCTACACGCTGTTCAATCAATCAATCAATCAAATCATAGGGCTCAGCCTAGCCAGATTAAAGCTAGTACACATATGCCTAACAGTAGCATAACCACACCTTTATTTGCAGTGTAGTCATAGGGTGCCCTATGAGCAGAGATGTGGCAGAACAGGAAGTATAGAAGATGTTAAAAAACTTATGCATCGCATGAGCTTTCATGGGAGAAAATCCCACTTCATCTGACACTTTGAAGATGGGGAACTTACCAAGCATCTGACAAAGTGGGATTTTCATGCGATAAATAATTTGTTAGTCTTTAAAAGTGCCACAGGATTCTTTGCATATATCTACACCAGAGCCTTAGGTTAACTTAAGGAAGGTTAAGTCAACCTACAGACTCCTGCGGCCACACTGGGCTTTAATTAAGTCAACTTAAGTACTTCCTTAAGTTGATTTAATAACACCTCTTACGGTCAACTGAACACTTAAGTCAACCTTACTAAGTCAAATTAATTGACCTCCAGGCCCTCTTCCAGAGTCCCTGGCCACCAGAGTTCCTGGCCACCAGCGACAGCTACCCCAATGCACCACTTCTCCATCAACCTAGCACCTGCCACTGTGGACACAGTCAGTCAACAAAGAGTTTTCAATGTGCACTCTAAGTCTACTTAACAAGATTGACTTTAAGTCAAATTAAAGTTGACCTTTTTAGGTCAACTAAACAGAGCCTCCAGTGTAGACATACCCCTTGTTTGTTTTGCTGAACTAGACTAACATGGCTGCCCCTTTGGAATTAAAAAACTTACTTCAAAACAGGTAGCCATGTTAATCTAGTTCAGTAAAACAAACAAGGAGTCCTGTTGCACTTTTAAAGACTAACAAAAGGCTATTTGTTGGTCTTCAAATTTTATTAGTCTTTCACAGTACCACAGGATGCCTTGTTTGGTTTATTAAAAAACTTAAGTTTTGTTCTCTTGGTTTGCAATGTATTTCAGTGCATGGTAAGTTCAACCTAAACTGTTCTTCGCCGCCCCAGTGCTGGAATGTGTCCCAAGAAAGTGGATTCTTTTAGACAATGAATTTCAATTATGCACAGGCCCAGACAGAGAAGACAGCCACATCCACACACACTGCTCTGGAGAGTAAAGGGACTTGCCCAAGCTACCCGCAAAATCAGGAAGGGAACCTGGCTCTCGCAACCCACAGTGCCTGCTCCGACCACTAGCCTGCAACAGCTAGGCTTGACTTCCTTTAAGTTCCGTTAATTTCTGGACAACAGGAAGTTGGTTTCCTGGAAAACTAATGTCAGTAGATTCCAGTTCCTGGAAATGGCAGGATCTGCAGCATGATTCTTATTCACAAGAACTTGATTTTGGAGAGGCTTTTCCTCCTGTATCATCAATACTGAATTTCAGTCTCTTTCTAACATGTGCTACTTTCTCTGGATTCAACATCACAGTGCAGTCTGTCATCATTCCGCATCAAGGCAGCTTTTGTTATGAACACAAATGAGAAAACACACACACGAAGGTTTAACTTACTTCAGTTCTGTCTGCCCACAGGGTTTCTTCCTTGACAAGTTAATAAGCTCTTTGCCATATTTTTCTTCTACAGCTGCCCTGTTATGGAAAGAGAGGAGATTAGAGGAAATCCACATGTAATGCAGAGTCTGAAGGTTGCTTGCTGTAAGGGTAAAAAAGAGGGAAGGAGAGGGCCTTAAATAACTCCGTCATAGGTTAGGGGTCTATTACAGGAGTGGAGGGTGAGGTTCTGTGGCCTGAATTGTGCAGAACATCAAACTAGTTGCCCATAATGGTCCCTTCTGACCTTAACATCTATGAGAGGATGCTATAGTATCTCTAGCTCCCCAGGCAAATTACACACAACCTGCCCTGCTTCATATTACCAAACAGTATCTTTCTGAGTCCTGACCTGGCCTAAGAAGTCACGAAAGGGACTGCTACTGCGTGATCAGAACCACCAGAGGATTAATAGCTAGGGTTTGACTAAAACCAGAAATGAGATATTGTGAATGTCACCCTCCACCCCAGTTTTCCGTCCAGTCATTACAGACAGGCTGCACGTGCCTAGTCCAAAGAAGCAGCTGTTAGGATTATGTTGCCACTGTTCACCCAATGGTTTTCTATTCCTGAGGAAATTCTACAACAAAATAATAATAAAAAAAAATTCTATGCACTATATTTTAAAACTCTGTATATTTCACATGTCAGTAAATAAATGTGGAGGCAGTGAGGCTATGTCTACACCAGCAAATTAGTGTGAATTAAGGAGCCTTAATTCAAACTAATTTGAAACCTGTCTATACTAGGCTTTGCCTAATTTGAATTAAAAAATTGTTAGTTCAACCTGAGCAAAGCTTAGTTCAAACTAGTTAGTTCAGCTGGTTAGTTCAAACTAATTTGCATATTTAGTTCAAACTAGCACAACATAGACATGACAGTTCAAACTAAGTAAGTTCAAGTTAAAAGTTAGTTCAAACTAAAAAAAGCATGGCTAGTTTGAACAAAAAGTTAGTTCAAACTAAAAAACCACATTTGGTTTGAACTAACTTTTGAACTACTAGTTCAGACTAATCAAGTCCAAACCAAGATTTTAGGTGTAGACATAGCCTAGGAGATCGCCCTGCCACTCCTGAAGACTTGGACTCAGCAGCAAGGCTGCACCTGACCCTGACACAAGGGCAGGGCATACCCAGAAATATCCCGGGGCCCTGTCCCTCCATGCCAGGCCCATCAGAGTAGCAAGCAAGAGGGCCAGAGTCTGGTACACATGCCCAAACAAGTTAGGGTGGTTGAAGCTCAAGAGGGGGAAAGTGTCTGGGCACAGGGGGGAGTTGGCAGATGGGTCCAGCTGCTGGTGAAGTGAGGGTCATTGGGGTGGGTGTACAAGTGCCCGAGGTTCGGCTGGGGATGGTGAGTAAAAGGGTGGACATCTGAATTCATGGTGGAGGGATTTTGGAGGTAGGGGATAGAGCTAAATGGGGTAGGGTGCTGGGGGCTCAATGGCTATGTCTACAGTAGGGGCTTAAGTTGACTTAAGGAGACTTACGTTGACTTAAGCAACTCCCTGGCCACGTCTGCAGTTTATTAAGTCAACTTAAGCACTTGCTTAAGTCGATTTAATAACTCTCACCCTTAAAGTCAACTTTAAGGGTTAAGTCGATTTGATCAAGTCAATTTAACAAAATGTGGCCATTAAAGTGGACTTAATAAAGTTGACTTAAGGCAGGAGAGCCATTTAAGTTGACTTCATAAAGTCGAGTTAAGCCAGGGGACGCATTTAAAATTGATTTTATTAAGTCGACTTTAGATGTGCCCCCGGCTTAAGTCAACTTTATAAAGTTGACTTAAACAAATGGGGACTCACCAAGTTGAAAAAGTCGACTTTAAGTACACCTTATTAAGTTGACGTAACTGAGCCCCGTAGTGTAGACATAGCCATTGGGAGGATGTCTGTTTGCATCACACCCTCCGCATAGGCTTTACCCAGTCACACTCATGCCTTCTGTTCATGGTTTAATCCCTAGTTCAATCCTTTGATCCGGAGCAATCCATACATTTTCACTAACCAGTCACACAAGAGCTTACACACATGAACAGCCTGAGTGAGGGCTGCACTTTCACCCCATGACAGACCTCTCATCAGCATCTCATGGAGAGAAGAGGTCAGGCTGGCCTGTTTCTCCCATTGATCAGTGCTGGAATTAAGTATTTTGGCACCTGGGGCTCACCCAGAGCAAGCAGCACGAAACGCACCCTCACATCCAGTGGTGAAAAAGAGTCACTTGATACAGCACCCGGGGCTTGTCACCCTCCCCCATTTATGGCCCTGCCATTGACTGCCATTCCCAGCTGTACTTCAGCTGTATTAAATACAGTTTCTTTAAGAAGTAGAAGGAAAATCATGCCTCACCCGTCCCCCATCTTCCCACTTTCATTGAGGAAACTCTCCTTCTTGCCCTGAACTGTACGATCTCTCTTTTCATTTAAAATCTCAGATCTTTCTGCAGTCCTTAGGTACTTGCAATTCTAAGGTGTTATTTGATGGGCAGTTCAGTATCATCTCAATTTGACAGCTGGGCCAACTGCCTCACATCTAGACTGACACAGATCACGGATCAGATCAAGGAGCAGAAATCAAATTGGTGACTGCACCAAAAAAAATCTAGCTCTGTTTTAACCAACAACAAATATTTTGGTCATTGGGAGGGGATGACCCTTTTAAAAAGTTTCATTCTGAATCGACAAAAATATTTCTAGTAGGTTCAAGATGATTTCTTTTTCAAATAATTTCAGGTTGACCCAATTTTGTTTTGAGCTGAGCAACTCAGTTTTTTCCCCTAAGTTTTTCATATGAGTTGGCTGTTTTTCACCCTTCTTTTGTGCATGTTTGTGCATGTGTAAAACAAAATTGGCTATATATAAAATGGAAATACCAATTTGAAATGGAACATTTTGAATGCTTTCATCCCAACTGTTGGTCAACATGCACCTAATTCAGTGAATAGTTCTGTACACCCAAAATGCATTTTTCAAAGAAAAAATACATCAGAAAGAAAACCACCCAAAGCTATTTGTGAGCTATTGGTTCCCAGACTTGTGTTTAGACTCTGCCTCATTTGAAGCTCAAAGAATAGCTCCCTCAATGTATTTAGGATTACCCCGATGAGGTTTAGAGGGGCTACAAATATTAAGTTGATGGAAAATTTGGCCCTAGAGCTCCAGTGAGAGTTTTCCATGGATCAACATCTGTAAGGGATCTTTGGAACAGAAAAAGTTTTAAAGACAACAGCATCTGAAGCAAGACCCTAGTCTTGGAGTGGTCAGGAAAAGAATGTGGACAGATTAGAGAAAGTCCATAGGAAAGCAACAAAAATGATGAAAGGTTTAGAAAAATCAGATCAAGGAGGAAAAATTGGTCATGAGTCTTGAGAAAAGACTGCGTGGAGACCTGACGAGTCTTGAAATATGGTAAGGACCGTTATTACGGGAACATGATCAATTGTTCTCCCTATCTCCTGAAGGTAGGATAAGAAGCAATGGGCTTAACCTGCAGCAAGAGAGATTTAGGTTAGCTATTAGGGAAAACTTTCCAACTATTCAGGTAATTGAGCTCTGGAATCGGCTTCCAACGTATTATGGAATACCCATCATTGGGGGCTTTGAAGAACAAGCTGGAAACACCTGTCAGGATGGTGTAGAAATTTTTGGTCCTGCTTCCATGCAGACGGCTGAACCAGATGACCTCTTGAGCTCTCTTCCAGCTCTATGTTTCTACAATTCCTAATGGACATATGTTGATATCACAAAAAGGCACCATCAGCAATTTTGCTGTCTTAGTACAAGGGCCAAGGACGAACAGGATCACAGAGGCTGAACTAACCTTCGTTCCATAGATGTGATCCTCTTCAGGTCAGGTTTGAAACCTACTGGGGGGTTAAGAAACTTGCCTTGCAACTTGACTGTACTTGTGTATAACTGGAAGGGTTTAGTCTCCAGGGCTGCTCATACTTTCACTAACACAATATTTGCACCAAAAAAATTAAATAGATTAAAAGACATTTGCTTTCTCTGTAGCCATATAATCCTCAAAGATCAACTCCAACTATTATTTAGGCTTCATAACCCTGGTTCTCAACCTCTGAAGTGCCAATGACAAGGCTGGGAGCACCTCCAGCTGTGCGCGACACAAGGGATGCCCCCTTCTTTGGTGCCACCGCTGCAGGGGCTCTCTCTGCTGCAAATGTCAGCCACCACAGACACTTTCAGTGGCGGCTTCTAATGCGTCACACCCTCTACCACAGGGGATTTCAGCAGCAGCTTCTTAAAAAGGCAGCAACCTGCTGTCAAAACTCCTTGTTGCCAAGGGTTTTTTTTGGTGGTGGGCTGGATCTTTTGGCAGCAGGCTGCTGTGCAGCGACACACTCAGCCGCTCTGCTGCAACACAAAACGGTTGTAAACTGTTGTCCTAGATGATGAAACAGAGACAAGGAAAGTTTAAATGATTCATCCAAGATTACCCAACACATAAGTGTCAGGAATAGAAATAAAGAGACCAAAATTAAATCCCTTGAGTTAAGCACTAGATCATGCTGCTTCTCCTCCACATTTCAGTGCAATGACAGAGACGCATGATGGTGAAGAATGTTTGCTGAATAGCCTGTGAAAACACACTTCCACAAATTGCATGGGTACTTTTCAGTACAGCTCTAATTCAGCATACACACAACTCATATCCCCAATGTAGGTGAGTAAAGCATGCTGGAAGCAGAGGTACAAAGACCCACTCCCAAGAATTTAAGGAAAAATAAAAAATGTTTACTGCCACTATTCCAATTTTTTTTTTTAACTGAACCTGCCAAGCCCAAGAATTGGCCCTAAAGTTCCAGATTGCAGTGGAAAGTCAGCAGTGCCCCTGGAAAACAAAGAGCAACTAGTCCGAAGCAATCTGAGATTCACTCAGCTCCAGTTTACAGGCATTCTTGCCAATCTTTAGAGACTCCGTCATTTCAGTCAACAAAGCAGCAATGCCCATAAATCCAGATTACATGTTCAAAGTACTCCTGTCCTGAGCTGGAAACATAGGATGGTGTAAGAAAGCTTTTTAGCTTGTTGTGGTGGATCCCCTCTGAAATACTTCACAAAGCCACAGAGTGAGACAACGTGAAAATAGTTTCAAGCAAGACGTTGTTTCCCCCCTCAACGTTTTCCATAACATGCCAGCTGCCTCCCTGCCTTAACCCGAGACGAAAGATGGGCCAGTAGTTAAGGCAGAATTCTGGGATTTGCTCCACTATACGCTTCCTGGGGGATGCTGGGAAATTGCTTCAGATCCCCTGTGTGGAACGTATAAAACAGAGATAACAGAGCTTCTTCACCTCACGAGGGGGTTGTGAGGCTGCAAGCATTAACACAGGGCTTGACGAATCCTGGACACCAGGTCCCCATGGTGCCCAGGATTTTGCCCCTGGCTCCTAGCTGCACTTAGCAGCCAGGGAGGCAAACGCTCCTTGGCTCCCAAAAAGAGACCCTGAGAGGCTGACATTTCCAGTGCCACTGTCTCTTCCTTTCCCACCCTACCCAGCACCACCAAAATTGCCACCAACAGTGGCTTTTTTTTTTTTTGGCAGCAGGGGTCTTTTGCATGTGGTACTCACTGCCAAAATTAGCCATGGTGGCTTTTGGTGGCAGGAGGCCCAGCACACCCTGCAACGCCATAAGAAGAAGTGACGGTGGCGGTCTTCTGGCAGTGGGGGGAGGGCTTTGAGCCAGACACTTAGGGACACCTCAATTTTTGGTCTGACCCTAGGTATTTGGCAGATTTGTCAAGGCCTGCATTAACGAGTCATGGATTCAAAGGCCAAAAGGGACCATTGTGACCATCTAGTCTAAAGGTCCCAAAACTGTGGGGCATGCCCCCACAGGGAGACATGAAGGCATGATCAGGGGATGCGGTAAGGCTGGGCCAGCCTCTGTGCAAGGCGAGGAGGAAGCACCACCCAGCCCTGCTGTGCCCCCATCTCAGCTTTGGCCCCATCTCCAGCTACGGACCAAGCCTGCAGCTCTGGCCATGACCCCACTCCTGGTTTCAGCCCTGGCCCCGACCACGGCTTTCATTCCTAGTCCCAGCCCCCAGCAATGACTCTGGCCCCAGCGCAGCTCCCAGCTGCAGCCGGAGAAAGGATTTGAACTGTATAAATGAGGAGCAAAAAAAGCAAGGAGTCCTGTGACACTTAGAGTAACAGATTGATTTAGTGCCAAAGGACTCCTTGCTTTTTCTGCTGGACTAGACTAACACGGCTGCCCCTTTGGAACTTATAAAGGAGGAGGGTGCAATTAAAAATGTTTGGGGTCCCAGGGATGGCCTTTTATGAGGCCAACTGAGGCAACAGCCTCGGGTGCCAGACTGTGGGGTCCCCACTAGGTCCCAGAGTGTAGAAAATTGTGTCTGCTGCTGGTGCACATGTATTCTCTCTGCTCTAGCTGCACAGAGATGGTTTAGTGATGTGCTGGAGGAAGGAGGGCACAAGAGACATAACAGGCAGGCAGGGGAGAAGGTGAGCAGGAATAACAGAAAGTAGCAGGAGCTGCAAGGAGAAAGAGGAGGAGGAACCTCTAATGTACCCTCTAGCACCCCAGGATGGAGCTGGGACTAATTAACGCCAGCATCTCAGGGATCCTGTTCCCTGCTGCTTCCCTGAACCTATATAAAGTGAACAGGCAGTCAACTGAAGTACTAGGAGCCACTTCGGCCCTTAAGACGTTGATGTCTTCCCACACAAAGACCCTGCTACCAGCCTGCTTATTTCTCCCCTTCAACTGAGTGTTGAGAGCCGCTACAGCTGGCACAGAACAGCAGTCATGAGTGAAAGAAGAAAACACCTCTTTGGGGCAGCATTCAGAAGAAGAAAGAAAGCAAAAGGAAGCTTTTCTGTCTAAGCAGATAGGAGCTCTCCTGGGATATACAGACACAAATGTTCACGGTGAGCCTTCTGGCCCCAGTGAGGATGTGAATGGTGAGGAGATGCCAGATCTTCCAGTGTGCAGGTGACCTGGCAGCTACTGCAGCATCCATAGCTCCATCTCAAATGGATGTAACCATGCACATTGCTGAAGAAAAGTGTAAATCAGAGAAGAGGGTGGTGGAGGCACAAGAAACTGATACTGCTGAGTTTAGTTCCTTCAGTCTAGATGATTCAGGACTGTGGACCCACTTGAGCAGTAGCCTGAGGGACTTCCTTGTAGTGCATGGGCCACAGCAAGAGAAAAATTTCACATTCCCCCAAGACAATGAAAACAGAAGTTTCCATCCAACGCATTACTGGTGTGAAATCCCCAATGGTGACAAAGTGGAGAGGCCATGGATTATGTACAAAAAACCCAGAATGAAGCAACTGTTTTTGTTGCAAACTCTTCCAGTTCAAGTCACACTGGGTTCTACAGGAACAAAGGACAGGTAAAATCTGGCTAGAAATCTGGCATGCCATGAGAAGGCAGAAAATCACCAGAGAGCACTCCATAGGCGGAAAGAGCTTGAGATGAGACCAAGGTTAAAGGCCACCATAGATGATCACCGTCAAGAGAAGATTGCATCAGAGCCTCTTTACTGGCAAAATGTTCTGAAAAGGCTCGTTGCCATTGTGGGAATGCTTTCTACCCAAAACCTAGGACAACATGGCACTTTAGATCAGCTGTATGTGCCAAACAATGGCAACTTCCTTAAAACTGTGGAGCCGACGGCTGAGTTTGATGCCGTACTCCAGGAGCATCTAAGAAGAGTCACCACCCAAGAAGTCTACACACACCACTACCTTGGAAAAACAATTCAATCTGAGAACATACAGTTACTGGCAACAAAAGTCAAACAGAAGACTGTGGCAGATCTGGAGTCAACAAGATATTACTCTGTTATTCTGGACTGCCCACCTGACATCAGCCATATGGAACAAATGACTAATGGTGCATTTTGTAACAACAACAACAGAACCTAGTGAAAATGTCCCTGCAATGGTGAATATCAGAGAGCATTTTCTAGAATTTATTGACATTGATGATACTACAGGAACTAGTATGACAAATACGCTTCTTAAAAAGCTGGAAGATACAGGAATTGCGATAGCTGGCATGAGAGAGAGGTCAGGGCTACGATAATGGTGCCAACATGGGAGGAAAGAACAGAGGAGTGCAGACATGGATCTGAGAGTTAAACCCTCAAGCTTCGAATATCCCACACAGTTCTTGTTCATTGAACTTGGTAGCCAGTGATGCAGAATCAGCTTCTAGTGAGGCTGCTGAATTTTTTTAATGTAATTCAAAGCATCTATGTATTTTTCTCTGCATCAACTCATCGATGCCAAATTTTGAAGCAACATCTGGGAACATCCTCCCTGACACTGAAACCACTGAGTGCCGCATGATGGGAAAGTCGAGTGGAGGAGATAAACCTATCAAACACCAAATTGGGAAAATAGATGATGCCATAGTTGCCATTATGGAGGATAATGCTACGACAGGAGCTGTTCATGGGAGAACAGTGACGGGGGAAATGGAATCACTAGAAACATGCATGGCTTCAAATTTTTGTGCGGATTAGTGTTGTACCATGACATAGTGTTTGAAATAAATGTAAGCAAGAAACTCCAAGGTGTTGACCTTGATATATCTGGAGCAATAGAACAACAAGACAAAGCAAAGTCATACCTACAGCCTTAACCAGTCAGATAAGGGATTTCAAAATGTTCTGGAGAGCGCACAGAAGTCGGCAGAGGAACTTCACACTGAAGCTATTTTCACACTCATTCAGGAATACAAGAATCACTGAAGAAGATAATGTTTTGATTACAAGGCATGGGATAAACCCATAAGAAACCCCGAAAAACAATTCAAAGTTGAATTCTTTAACCAGGTGCTAGATTATGCAATACAGTCAGTTGAAGAACACTTCATGCAGCTTAAGGAACACAGCAGTGTCTTTGGGATGTTGTATGATATTCCAAAACTCCTCACTATACCTAAAGAAGACCTACACCAGCAATGCAGGGCACTAGAAACTTTCGACAGATGATGACATGTGCGATATTGATGTGGGTGATTTGGGTCATGAACTGAAAGCCCTTTCAAGATACATTTCAGCAGGAACAACTCCAAAGGCTCTTCTGGAATATATGTGCACAAATAAGTTGACCACCCTCTTTCCAAATGCTTTAGTTGCTCTGCGCATACTTCTAACACTTCCTGTAACAGTTGCCAGTGAAGAACGCAGCTTCTCCAAGCTGAAGTTAATTAAAACACATCTACGCCCAACAATGACACAGGAGAGGCTGGTCAGCTTTGCAACCATCTAACTAGAGCATGAGCTGGGCCAGACTGTGGCCCTTCAGAAAACAGTTCAAATCTTTACAACCAAGAAGTCATGGAAAGCACCACTTTGATTATGCAAACAGATAAAAAAGCCAGTGTTTACTATGCAGAAAAGAAAAGTTACATTTGCTATTCAGGTGTTTGAAAGTTACATAAAAGTTTTGAAAAAGGCATTTTAAGTTGTTAATTTTCCTTTATTGGGGTAGGTAGCAGAGCAGTAGCATGAGAGGAATAGAACAGGAAGAAGGCAGAATTGAGCCCTTTCTAAGTTTTGGCCCAAGTGAGGCAACATCGGGGTGTCATTTGAACTCCCTGCCTCAGATGCCAAAATGTTGTGGGCTGGCTCTTTGGGGCCCATTGACCTAATGTGATCTTCTGTATAACACAAGCTCTCAAACTACCCCAAAAGTATTTCCTAGAGCAAATCCTTCAGTGAAGCATCTAATGATCACTGTAGTATCTGAACACCTCAAAACAGGGGCCCAAAAAAACCATAGCTCAACCAAATCTTGACCTCCCATAGACTTCTAGAGGAGTTACACACATAAAGGCTGCAGAATCTAACAGTGGGCTCGGGAACAGACATTAAAATGTCATTGGCGCAGGACTTCAAGCACAAAATACACAGCACCGTTCTCAGGCAGCATAAAAATGTGTGTCCGAAATAGGTCAACCTGGAAGATTTTTACCTTGTCAGTAGACAATGAAAGGCAGAAAACCAGACGGGGAACTGTAGCTAAATATATTACCAACCCAGTTCCTGGTCACAGCTAAGATCATGTCTACCCTATTGATGCAGCTGCACCACTGCACAATCATGCATGCAGACCAGATAGTCAGTGTGAGAAGTCAGGAAAGGAGGTGATGGGAAGTGGGGGAATAGATCCTATGTAAGAGATAGCCTCTAATATTTGGACAGTCCCTATAAAAACAGGACATTTGGTCACCTTATCCTCTTTTTGCTACTTTCTTTGGAATTCAAACTTCTGGCCAAGTGGCAGGGCCCCTCTGAGGTTCCCAGATGGTTAAGGCCAATGGAAAGCCAGCTACCAGGATGGCGGAAAGAGACAGGGGGACTAGGAGCTGCTTCTTAACTTGTTCTGCCTAGAGGAGGTAGTTTGAGAGCTAAATTAGGATCCTAGTCAAGGTATCGCTGGAGTCAGGACCAGTTACAGTGGAAACCAAACTCAGCTCCGGCAACAAGAACAACTATAGCAAATCATATGGGCCTTCCCAGACATTTTATCAGCCCACCTTGGGCATACATCGCTACCATCCCCAGATAGTGTGTGACAACCACTGTTCTCTCCCTAGGAAAACATGGGGTGCCGTCTGGCCAGAATTAGAGACTGTTGAATTTGGGAGTCAGGGCAGAGTCACAGAGTGAGTTATGGAGGCCAGTAGTTTGGTTGCAAAATCAGACAGGACCATTTGCTTTTGTATCAACTTCCTTCTCACGGTTTGACACATACCCGATAGTACGAGTAGCAGAACTCCTGCAGTGGGGCATTGGAGCACAAGTTCCTATCTGAGCTAGACCTGACAAAAGGATACTAATAAATACCCCTGACACTGAACTCACAAGTGAAAAGACCCTTCATCATACCCTTTCGTCTTTACCCTTTCAGTTCATGATGATGCTGTTTGGACTTCATGGGGCCCCCGCTACCTTCCAGTAGTTAATGAACTAGGTTTTACAACCCCATGGTCAGTATGCTGCCACACAGATTGACAACATTGTAGTATACCATGCCAGTTGGGCAGACCACTCCAGCACTTATCCAGCATGCTAAAGGCTCTTAAAGAAGCCTGGTTCATGGCAAACATAGCCAAATGTCAGCATCAGCAGAAGTAACTTATCTAGGGTATATGGTCTAAGGAGACAAACGGAGGCCCTCTGTGAATAAAATACAGGCCCTATGGGACTAGCCCTCCTCGATAACAAAGAAACAGATACAACAGTCCTTTATTTAGGTGCTATCACCAGTTCATGCCGGACTTTGCGATGTTAGCGTGTTTCAACTGGATCCCCACTGCCCCAGTGGCAAATGCATTTGCTGCTAACAAAGTCCCGGGCTGTGACCTGGTGGAGTAGGGATGGCCTGGGTCCCTCTACCCTGGCCACCACTCCCCTGGGTGATGGCCCATCTTCTGGCCCCTGCACCTCACAACCCTGAGTTTTAGGCCACATAGCCCTGGGAGGAAAGGCAGCTGTACTGACTTAGGCCACTAGACCTTAACACACTAAGGCGACAGGTGGATTTAGCCACGGGCATAAAACACTCTGCCTCCTGTCCAAAGGGGGGACAGACAGGACTTACCCACAACCTGAGGTAGACTTATCCCATGACAGGTGGTTTTTTTCACACTTCTGAGTAACATAAATTATATTGACAAAAGCAGTATTGTAGACAAGTCCTCACTGCATTTAGAGAAAGCTCTGTACCTTTCCTTCAGAAAGTCTTCAAATTCCTTGCAGTTCTTCCTGCCATCATTCAGACGTTGGACAATGCAGTCATAGCCAGCTGTGCTTGTTAAATCAGTACTCTGCAAGCACAAATGAAAAGAATGTCACACAAGTATCAGTACTAATTATTGTCAGTATAAACCATAAGATGCTCACAGATTAGTCATTTCTAATACCTAGTTTCCTTTCCAACTCTTTCTCCTGTGTCTGAAGAATATATTAAATGAGATCCCTTTATTCTGGACTGAAGAAGTCTCTGTTTGAGAAAAACTACCCTCCAGGTGAAGGATCTATGCTGGCTTTCAGAAAAATGTAACAACCAGGCTTTAATACCATGGAGATCCAGTACTGCATTATGCACATCAGAGCCTCAGTCTTGAGTGGGATTTGTAGGTGCTCCTGGAGTACTAATAGTAGAAATGTCCTCAACTCACAAAAGGTAAAACCTCTAATCATTGAAGGTAATTATGTGGCCACACTCACATTCCTAACTTTAATGCATGCACATTCACAAGACCACGGGGAAGGAAGGCAGTGCTATTTTAACCCTTTTAAAAGAAGGACGTGAGGCCCAAAGAGACTAAGGAACTTTCCCAAGGTCAAAAAAGAAGTCTTTAGCAGAATAGGCACTGAATCAGACCCTCCCACGGCACAAGTTAGTGTTCTATCCCACCAGACCTTCCTTCCTCTACATAAGGAGCCTGAAGTACATGCCACAAGCCATATCTAAATGAAAAGTGCTCTGAGGTAAAAGAATAGCCCTGCATAGTGTGTGTGTGAAAGAGTTTCAACTGGCTGAGAAGACGCAAACCTAGGGGCAGTGAGTATCTGCAAACAAAACAGTGGGAAAAGAAAGCAGCAACAGGACGGGTATAGGCAGTCTGCAGAAAGGAACTAAAAACCACTGCAAAACAGATAACAGGAAATTTAACATGAAAAGCGGAATAATGTCAAGACTACAATTCAGGAAATGGTCCAAAACCAAGACAAGAGATCATTGAAGGGGAGGGGAATCTCTAGAGGGTTCCAGTTTGTACATATGCAAGAGAGAGAAGAGGGAAATAAGACAAGTCATGGCAGCCCTGTCTGCACACAGTGAGGATTTCAACACTGCAAACCAGACAAGGACTCTGGTGACACTTTTAAAGACTAACGAATTTATTTATCTCATGAGCTTTTGTGGGAGAAAATCCCACTTTGTCAGATGCTTGAAGATGCAGATCAGGTGAACACTAAGGCTGAAATAGCAGAAGAGATTATGAACGTCAGTGCCGGTGTTTAAAATGGTCTGAAAAAAATTGGAGCAGGGAGAGGGAACAATCTAGGAGCAGCAGCTATGGCAAGACTGAGTTTAAAGTACACTCTTCAGAAACTTGGCTGCTTCCCCCTATCCACCCGCCCCAAGCGGTGGCCACCCCTTAAGTGCTGCTCAGCACCTGGCTAAGGGCAGCATGTTTTGTTTGTAGCATGCAGCATTTTAGAGAACACGAGACATCTGTAACAACCCATGTCAGGGAGGCAGATCCCCAGCCACTCTGCCCTGGGCAATTGCCAGGCACATCTTGAAATGCAAATGCCCCAAAACTGCACCAGGCCATTGTACACTGACTCAGTGAGACTCATAGTGCTGCATTTCAACCTGGTCCTGGCTGGCCGAGTGCTGCGACTCTACAGCAGTGGTTTTCAAACTAGGGTCAGGACCTAGTACTGGGTTGCAGACCCTCAGGCACTGGGTCGCGGCACCCCCTGCTGCTGTTGCCAAAAGACTGGAATGCATTGCTCAAAGATGTAATTTCTGGGTTGCAGACCTAAATAGTTTTTTTCAGCTTGGTCCTGAGAAAAAAATTTTGAAAACCACTGCATTACAGTGTCTATGGCCAGGTTTGTGTGTCTGCGGCTGCACACCTTGCCCCTGAGCTCCTCTGGTGACATAACATAGTGCAGCAAGAAGTCTGCTCTGCTTCCTGCAGAGTCTTTCACTGCTCCACTCTGCCTCCAGCATCTTCCAGGCTGAGGTGACTGATCAGCTGATAGATCGCATAAGAGTTCCCTCCCCGCGGTACCCAAAGGCTACAATAATCACAAAGAAATATAAGTTTTTCCCATTGCTGAGGCTGAAGGAGGTCCTGGAAGGCAGAGTCCTCCCCAGTTCCCAGCTCCAGCCAGCCTCCCACCGTCAGAATTCAAGATCTGCTCCCGACCCGAACCAGACACCAGCTGGACTGGATGCTCCCTTTTTAGCTCCACTTTCAAAGCCTGACAGGAATCACAGGGTGGGACTGTCTGGATCCTGAGTAGCCCATTAGGCCTCTCCTGACTCATCTGGTGGTTCAGGCAGCCCCTCACAAAGCCATTTTACAGAACCATGCACTTGTAAGACCCCATACACAGGTTTCTATGCCTTTAATTCTGGTAAAATTGCATTTGCATCCTACTAGCAAAAAAATTCAACTGGAGTCTCAACTAAGAACATAAAGCTATGCCAGACTGGGTCAGATCAATGGTTCATAACTCAATCTCCTGTCTTTTGACAGTGGTCAGCATCAGACTTCAGGGCTCATGTACAGAACAAGGTAGCTGGAGTGATCCACCCTGCCTTTCCCTCCTGGTTTCTAGGAGTCAGAAGTTTACAGTCACTTTGAGCATGGGGTTGTGTCCCTGCCCATCTTAATTAATACCCATAATAGATCTATCTTCCATGAATTCATCTCTTTCTTTTTTGAACCCACGTATACTTTTAGCCTTCACAACATCCCCTGGCAATGAGTTCCACATGTTAATGGTGAGGTGTGTGAAGAATTTCCTTGCTTTGTATTAAATCTGCTGCCTACTAATTTCATTGGTGCCCCCGATATTTGTATTGTGCAAAGTGTAAATAACAACACTTCCCTATTCACTTTCTCCACTCCACTCATGATTTTACAGACTTTTATCATATCCCTATTCACCTGTCAATTTTCTAAGCAGAATGGCCCTAATCTTTTTAGTCTCCCCTTGTTATCTTTTCTGAACCTTTGTTACCCTTCTTGAAACCTTCTCCTGTTCCAATATAAACTAAATTGGGTGGCAACAACTAGATGTGCCATGTAACTCTTGGAGACATCCCAAAAATCCCCCTCACAGGTGTATGTTTAGAGGGCAGGTATAAGAGAAGGGACAGGGAAGAGGAACAATGGTGTGGGGGTCCATTTGACCTCACCAGAGGAGTGTTACAAGTGCACTGGAGAGCCTAGGCCCTGCATGAGGCAGGCCCAGCAAAGGACAGGGGACTTTTAAATCATTAGCATCACCAGCATGTGCCAAAGATACAATCCGGCGCTGAGGATCCCATGCTGCATCCTCGTTTACCATTTACTCAGGCCTACTCTTCCTCACAGAGCAATTCTGGCTATTCCTCTATGGCAGAGGTCAGCAACTCGTGGCATGCATGCCAAAGATGGCACACGTGCCAAATTGGAGCAGCACACGGATGCCCTGGCCGGAGCTGCGCTACTTCTGGCTCCAACAGTTGTGTGCCCTGCCTTGTTAATGTGTCTCCAGCCTTCCCCTTTTCCACATGTGCCCAGCCAGGAACAGGCTCACAGAACGCCCCAGCCTCCCTCCCTGCTGACATGGGTGTGGACAAGCTCCCTAACTCCACTGCCGACACCGTGGCACGGGGAGATCGGCTGGGGAAGATTTGGCAAACAACTCCGTTAAGGTTGCCGACCCCTGCTCTAGGGACTCCGGCTTCTACTTAGCTTCTTAATCTACTCTATGCCAAACAGGCAATCGCTTAAAAATACTGTCTTACTGGGTCCTTCTACCCCCACACAGTCTCTCAGAGGCTCTCCCATACCAGGGTCTATGACCCCTCAAGGGATCATGAGGTCATTATGGAGGGACTGCAAACCATCAGCCCCCACCCACAACACGGCTTCAGATGTCAGCCCCGTGCAAAGCTGACAGCCAAGTGCCCATCAGAGCTGGGTGCCCAGACAGCAGCACCTGCTGTGCCCAACCAGCACAAAAGTAAGAGTGGCATGATCTGGGAAAGGGCTTCACTTTTGGGCAGAGGGGTCCTCACAGCCTGAAGTATTTTCACAGGGGTCCCAGAAAAAAGAGTTTGAGAACTCAGGATCTATATATATCAGTCTATTGTGTGTTAGATTGTAAGCCCCCTGGAGCAGGCGCTCGTTCTGCTCAAGGCTTTGTTCTGGTGCGTGACTAAGACTCCCACACCTTACGGTAATTCGAACAAATAATATATATGCGCACACACACAACACTACCCACACTGTTTAATACAGCTCCAAAGGGGCAGCTGTGTTAGTCAAGTCCAGCAAAGGAAGCAAGGAGTCCTGTGGCACTTAGACTAAAATTTATTTTTTGCATGAGTTTTCGTGGGAGAAAATCCCACTTTGTCACTTGCTCCTTTGTATAAACTTATTGGAGATAAAAGAGTTTCCATAGCCAGTCAGAAAAGTCCGCTGCCATCTAGGTTCTGGAAAGCACTTCTCCCTTCAACACTCGATACCACCACCAAAGCCAGCACATACCTGTGCATCAAGCACACCAGTCAGTCAGTGCTTTAAACATTCAAATTCACAGATGTTGGAGATGGCAAGGTCCCATGAGATTGCCCAGCCCATCTGCCTGCAGGTGCAGATTTGCTTCCTAGAGTACATTTTCTTCTGTTTTGTTCAGTCCATAGATGTCCCAAAAGGCAGAATTTCCACCATGGAAACTGGAGACACCAATTCACAGCCTAGAATATCTTACCCTCTGAAGCACTGAGAGTCACCTTTGAGCTGGCTGGGAATTTTCTGATGGAACCGGTTTTTGTTGGAAAATGTTGGTTTGTGGAGAAAAGTTCCTGCTGTACAAGATGGAGTTGGGAGAGGGGACAGAGACAAAGAGGAGTCCACCCCAGACTGTCCCAATCACAAAGCTGTTGGCTACTCACCTATGGCATGGTGCACCTGACCTCAAGTCCCTGCTCCTGATCAGCAATTTAAACCTAGGTTTCCCACCTCCCAGGGAAACGCTCAAAGCAACACACTGTCTCTCTCAGGAAATGATACACGGGAATTTTTAAAATTCCTTTCCATACCATAATTCTTACTTTCAAAATATATCTTTTAAACAGGCTGATCACAGCATTAGAGTTATTTTCATCTTTTAAAAATAGTGGAAATAAACCTCCCCCCCCCAAAAAAAAGATTATGAAAAATAAATTATCAGTTTTTTGGCTTTATGGCACGTCTTTTGGATCATTCAGAAGAAAAAGGAAGCAAGCATTATGATGAAATGGATTCTCAGAGCAGATAGTTACAAAACCAAGGGGAATATTCTAACTTGACTTCCTGAAATGGATATTAAAGGAAACATAATAAATACACCCCATCATCATTCAAAATGATCAGGCAAATGTCATTCAGATGGCCTCAGTGCAAGTTCTGTCCCTCTAGCTAGAAGGCAGGTGAGCAGCCTTACAAGACAAGCACAAATACTGTTGGCATGTTACCAACAAGAAACGATTCATATGGAATACAACTGAGATTTCCTTTCTCCCAGACACTGGTCAGGAATTTGCCTTTGGAATGATTTTCCAATAGAGATTTCTCCTTTCTTAAAGTTTTTCATTTTCCATGCAGAAAATCAAAATTATGGCCTGTAGGTTGGAAGGCTCTTGTCAATTTCACTTCCACAGGCAGTGAAATTGACAAATGCCTTGGGGACAGGCAGGTGGGAAGCAATAACCAAAAATTTGCTTCAGTTCTCCCAAAGCAAAACCTTTCTGGAAATCCCATCCTAGGGAAGTTTTTGGATTTTTTTGTCCCTATACAGGATGAAGGGTTTTTTTCCCCAGTACATGTGATCCATTTTACAGAGAGGGTTTTCTATTTTCCAGACACTGGGAATGTAACAAAGTTCCAAAGATCTGGGAATCACATAGCCCCATGGTCCGCAGTGCTTAGGTACAGCGGTGAGAGAACTGCTAGAACACTTAGAGATGAGACAAGGACAGCTGTTTTTCTTTTATCATACAGATTTCCCACCGAGTCAATAGGCCAGCTTGCAGTTAATTTTATTCTCTGATGAATAGGCGTGATCAAAAAGATATGATCTGATATTATTTTGTGAGTGTCCCTATTAGATGCTCTTGTGAGAAGTTAATATTACTAATGCTTTGATATTACTGGCAATCAGATTCTCTAGCAATAACAGACACGGCAGAGTTGTAGGAAAGAAATCTTCACTGACCATGTAGCAACCAGTGCCACATACTGCTGGGCCTGGATTCATCTAGTAGCAGCCTGGCCATCAGCTTGCATTCCTGCACCCCTTATGTCACACTAAACCATTTCCCCCCCCGAAACCAGACCTTTTTCTTATCCCACCCATCACATTACATTTCAGCACCTCAATGTTCAGTGGCAGTCGAAAAAACTAACACAATGCAAGGAACCATTAGGAAAAGGATGGATAATAAACACATGCCATTCGATAAATCCATGGCATGTGCACACTTTAAATATTGCAGGGAGTTCTGGTCATTCCATTTCCAAAAGACATAGTAGAATTAGAAAAGGTACAAAGAAGGGTAACAAAAATTATTAGGGTTGGAACGGCTTCCAGATGAGGACAAATTAAAAAGATGGACTGGTCAGCTTAGAAAAAGAGACAGCTGAGGGATGATATGATAAAGTTCTATAGAATCATAAATGGTGTCGAGAAAATGAATAGAGATGGTTTATTTACCCTTCACATAATGCAAGAGTGAAGGGTCACCTGATTAAATTAATAGGCAGCAGATTTAAAAGGAACATAAGGAAGTGCTTCTTCACATAGCAGAGCCGACCCATGGAACTTGTTGGAGGGGGATGCTGTGAAGGCCAAAATAGAACTGGGTTCAAAAAAAAAGAGAATTAAATAAATTCATGGAGGATAGCTCCATCAATGGCTATTAGCCAAGATGATCAGGGTTACAACCCCATGAGGAATGTCCTTAAACCTCTGACTGCAGAAGGTGGGAGTGGACAATAGAGGGACAAATCCCTCAAAATTGCCCTGCTCTGCCCATTCCCTTTAAACACCTGGCAATGGCCACTGTCAGAAGACAGAACACTGGACTGACCCATTTTGGCCATACAGATGTTCTTAAGAATAAAATACTGACCTAGCAATAGACAGTATCAAGAAGGTTACCCAGCTTTCCTCAAATTTGTTAGGCCCTTTGGTAACATAAGCAGAAAGGATGAGTGAATTACGAGTGTTGTTAAGCTAACTGTAAAACCAAAAATCAGTAGCCAGTTCCTCTGCCACGTGATCTACAATCAGTGGACCAAACTCATCTACAAATCAGTGGACCACTACTTTAAAAAGTTCAGTGGTTAACACGGCCTTATCGGTTCCTACTCTAGCCAGGCCATGGTGAAAGTGGGGTTACTCAGCACAAACTCAGTAGAAAGAACAGGGGTTTGCTGCAGGAACTGGAGCTGAGACAAGCAAATCTTCCAATAAATACATTCCAAGCAAACGCCTGTCTCCTCCTGTGTTGGTACACAGGTGTGAGATAAAGGTCTGAAGGGCAGAACCGATTCCCACAGGAAGATGCAAAACAATCCCTTCCCAGCCCTCAAAGAGCAGGATGAGGGTTTTCTTTAAGCAGAAAACTTTTTTTTTCAATTTTAAAAAAAATGGCCTTTTTCAAACAATGTATTTTTGTGAATGGATTGTTCATTTGTTTTCAATGACATGACCTTGCTATTTTTCCGTTCCCAGCCCTACAATCTCCTAGATTCACTGCACAAAGTTTACCACTAAACAGTTCCAGTGAAATCCTCCCTGAGTTGGCAATTTTGCTGACTGACTGTGACAGAAGCTGGAGCGGTCAACCGCAGAATTGGTGTGCTGGCAAAGGGGAAGTTCCCCTTCCACAGAAATCCTGCACATGTAGGATTGAAAAGGATGTGAAGAGGCATCTAATAATCCAGCCACCACCGAGGCAGGATCAACCACATAAGCCTAGGTCAGGGGCAGTCTGCTGACTACAGGCCAGATCTAGACCACCAGATGACCACAATATCATTTTATTTACTTATTATCATTTTTATAGTTACTTTTGTGTTATTTTCTCTGGAGTATGAGACCTTGGCTATTCCTTGACCAAGAAATTTGGACCTTAACAAAAAATAATTCTTTACCCCAACCTAGACCATCACTGAGAGGTGTTAATCAAGCATGTTCTTAAAATCTTCGAATGATAGGAATTCCACAACTGTTCTCAGAAGTGTATTCTAGTGCCTAACTATCCTTATACAGTTCAAAAGACTGTCCTCATACCTAACCTAAATCTCTCATGTTGTAGATCAGGGGTCTCAAACACATGTCCCGTGGGCTGCATGCAGCCCCTAAAGCTATTGCCTGTGGCCCACAACACCACTCTTTTTTACCAATATTTGCCATATTGTTGCATGAAAAGGTTTTAGTGGTGCGGCTCTTAGGCTAACATGCTATTCCTCATACGGCCCTTCACTAGTCCTCATGCAGCCCTCACGGTGATTTGAGTTTGAGACCCCTGTTGTAGAGTAAGCCCATTGCTTCTCGTCCCGTCTTCAGCAGACTGGAGATCAACTGATCACCATACTCTTTGTACCAGCCCAGGCTGTTCTCAGGTCCACTCTTATTCTTTTTTTTCTCAAAACTAAACATGTCTATTTTTTTTAAACTTTCCTCATCAGTCAGTGTAACAGAATACACTCCTGTAGTCACACCCCCAATGAGGGGTCTCAAACTCACAGCCCAAGGGCCACACGCAGCCCCTAAAGTTATTTCTTGTGGCCCACAATGACACTATTGCTATCAATATTTGCAATATCATTGTATTGAAAGGTTTCAGTGGTGTGGCCCTTGGGCTAATGTCTGGGGTTAAAGTATAATTTGGTGGGTCCCAGAACCCTCCCGCATGGGTGGGCCCCCCAATACCCATCCCCAGAACCCACCCCCTGCCCCAATACCCACCCCCAGACACAGACACACGCTCAGCCACCCCCAGACACACACATACAACCCAGACCCAGACAGACAGACAGACAGACACACACACACCAGCAGCACCCCCTAAAGCCCCTACCTGGCCTGTTTGCAGGCTGGCTGACCCCCCACAAGCTGCTCCGCCCTGCAGAGGAGAGAGTCACAAAATCCCAGCCCGCCGTAGCTCTCTGCTCACTGGGCTTAAAGTAGAGCAGGGTTTAAGGTGGAGCCACGCTAATGCTGCATTCTGGCCGCTGTAGCTATTTTAAGGGGGGGCCTAGGAAGGCAGCATTCCGGTGCCTTCCTCTATTGTTAGGGGCCCGAGAACACTGCTGGCCTAAAAATAGGGGGCCCCGGAACTGCATTCTGGTGCGTTGCCCCTTATTTTAACCCCTGGCTAAAGTACTAGTTCACATGCGTCCCTCGTGGTGGTTTGAGTTTGAGACTCCTGCCCTAGACTGTCATAATACTCTTTGTACAAAGTATGCCATGTAAGGTATCATTTAAAAGCTCATAATCTGCTAGTCAGTATTGTCCTGGTAAAATATGTGTGGAAGTGCTATATGTGAAGTTATAAGATTCTCTGTATAATTTTATTAACACATTTCAAACCCCACAACCCTGTCCAAACTAAGGCGGGCAAACAGATCTGTCCAAAACAAAGGAGCATGTACTTTACTTAATTTGCATTTAAGCAGTAAACGGAGTCATCAAGCAGGAAGGGAAATAAAGCTCAAACAGGTGGGGAAAAGCCACCAGGGAATATTCTTCCACATAAATGGTTTGCCTCCTAATGCACAGCTGGAAATGTTTTCAGGAGGGGCAAACTATAAAAAGGAGGAACAAACACCCCAAAGATCCCCTCTCTCTCTCCCTGTTCACCGCATTCACTGGACATGAGGGGACAAAGAAAGCATTTGCTGACTTTGGAAAAGAAGGAGTCATGACCTACAGGTCTTGGTCAGTAAGGCTGCTGAAAACAAGAAGTGAGGAACTTTGCCTGAATCTAATGTAATGTGTTACGTTTGTCTGTAATTTCCTCATAACCATTTCTGCCTTTTATGCCTCATTACCTGTACTCATGAAAAATATCTCTTTGTAATTAAGAAACTTGTTTTACCTAATCCAGTGGCTGTGTAACTCCATTTGGGGCGACAAGTTACATGCCTATTTTTCCTTTAAAGGAATAACAGTCTCAAAAGATTTGCACTGTCCAGGTCAGGATATGTTTCTGGAGTAAGGGGGATTCTAAACTAGGGATGTGTTGGGGTGACCCTACAATATAACGCAGGCTGGTAAGAGCCTAAGTGTAACCCTAGTGCGGCTGGCAGACTGCTGTTACGTACAGAGACTCAGGGTGTGGCCTGCATGTAGAAGACTGTCTACGAGTGGCCCATGTGAGAGCTACTTCAGCAAGGCATTGAGGCAACCAAGGCTGCAGGGTAGCTGCTCATTACTCTGTATTGTGCCCTGGTATGTCCGTATCAAGTTTTCTAAATGTTTTATCATTTTGGTTGCACTCCTCTTCCCTCTCTCCAATTTGTCCACATCTTGTGGGTGTCACACTTTACCCAACTGGACACAATACTCCAGCTGAGGGCTCCCCAGCCTAGAACAGTGAGAAAGGGACATCTCATGACCATCATTCAACACTCCTGCTAATACACCCCAGAATAACATTAGCTTTTTTTGCAACTGTACTATATGGCTGACTTATATTCAGTTTGCTATCCACTATAATCCCAATAACGTTTTCCACACAGTACTACTACTTAGCCAGCTATTTCCTGCTTTGTCTCTGTGAGTTTCATTTTTCCTTCCTAAGTGTAGTCCTTTGTACTTCTTTGTTGAATTTCATCTTTTTGACTTCAGACCAGCTACCTAATTTGCTGAACTCAGATGAACTCCAAAACCCTGTCCTACAATGTGCTAACAACCCCTCTCAGCTTGGTGTTGTCCACAAATTTATAAGCACATTCTCCACTGCATTCTCCAAGACATCAATAAAAACATTGAATGGTACCAGATACAGGACAGACCCATGCAGAACCCCTCTAGACTCATCCAACACATCATGAGAACACCTAGACCAATGTGCCCAGAATTACTTCCCAGGAAAGGCCCTGAGTGTACACACACACACACACACACACACACACACACACACACGCACAAAATCTATACACCTCCCCTTTTCATCTTGAGATGCTGTTTGTTCTACAGGTTAGTCCACAGGGACTCAGACAGATTATAACAGAGACTCAGTTTGAGGTACAGACTTACAGACCCTGAGTTGGCAGCCATTATTGTTCCTGCACATTAATAAACCGCACAGCTGAGTGTTTCAAGTGAGACCCAGTTGAGTTTGGGTTCTAATCAAAGGTTAGTTAAGCTCAATACCTCCTGATGCTTTGGGATGCACACAGAGATGTGTTGAACCATGAAAGGACAGCCCATAAGTACAGACCAAAAGTTGGGTTGGAGGCACTTTCATTGGTAAATTGTCAAGTCTATGCTCTATGTGAAAACTAAGATAATAAACCGGAGAATAGGCCCAGCATCCCGATTACACTGCCACTGAGGGCAGTCAGACAAAAGCCCGGCCTCAGGTTACTCTGGTGTAAAGCCAGCATAACTGCCAGCTCCCCATGGCATTACAGCTAGGACCACAATGCTGTGGCTTTTGGCCTGGTTAATGCCAGCAAATCTGGGAATCCTCCTCATCTGAACGAGCTCCATTTGCCTGTCCTCTTTGGGGACTCACTTTTCGGAGCAGCATGGCTGGAGCGCTCCTTTTTCCTAAAAATTTCTTCTGCAAAGCAGGATTTGCTACTGAAAGATTTTGGAATCCACCCATCAACATCCAAAGGACTTTTCACAAAGAAGTCCTAATTATTAACCAGGGCCAGATTGAGGCAGGGGCTTTCGGGGCTGCAGCCCTGGGCCATGGGCAACAGCAGGGCCACTGCCACCCTGCCAAAATCTGGCTCCGTCTGGCTGGCCGTAGCAGCACGCTGCCACCCCAACCATCCATGTCAAGGTTCAGACTTGCTGGGACAGACCAGCCAGCCTAGGGTCAGAGCAGCAGTGCCAGGGACTGCAACCTCTGGCCCAAGACCCTGGGCTCTCCACGGCTGGCCAGGCTGCAAGACCCTGACCTCAGATCCTCCTATCAGCACTGGCCGGCTGCAGGTCCTAGACCCTGCCACAAGTGCTGGCTGGGTCTTGGGTTCTGGGGACCCTCCCCCGTGCCAGCCAGGCTGTTTGCCCCAGCCCCAAACTATCCCACCAGTGCCAGCCAGGCCACTAACCCTGCCCCTTCCCCTCAGCACCAGCCAGGTCAGGCCAGGTTGTCCCAGACCCAGGATGGGCACCACTACAGTGGGAGCCCCAAGCGTGGTCAGCCCCGGGCCACCAGGGCCTTGATCTGGCCCTGTTATTAACAAGAATTCATCCCCTTCTCAGTAGCAGTGCCAGCTTTTTAACTGTACCAACCCAGAATACTAAGCCACAAACACAGTGAGCACCCAGGGCTGGCCGCTGGAAAAGGACACATGTCAGAAAACCACCCAGAAAGGCTTCCATAGTGACAACATGCTGCTAAGCAGTTAGGAAGGTTTCTAAGTCTTTCAGTCTGTGGCATGCTTGTGGTTGACTGCTTTGCAGCAGCAATCCATAGCCACCACCGCACGGAGATTATACAGAGATAGTTGCTGTCCTTTTGGGCTTATTTAAAAACAAAAAAATGAAGCCAGGTTTTGAGTTCCTCATGAACTTGCTGAGAAGTGCAAAGAGCTCCGATGCAGCTTTGCTGAGCATCTGAGAGAAGCCTAGCAGTTGCAGGCCACCTGCATGATAGCTACCTGCAGACACAGTGTATCAGCCTCTAGAGTATCAATTGCTAGATCGGAAACGGAGTGTGGCCAGAATGTTCTAATTACAGGCCACTGTCGACTTGGATAAAAATCTGGCTACAGTACGTCCATGACAATCCTCAGCAATTGTTGACTCTCAAGTTACTCAGAGTTTACAACGATGTAGCTACCTGGAAATGGCATCTGTACTCTGCTTCACAGGTCTTCTTCAGAGAGGACATCTGATTTAGAGATGTGAGAACCAAAGAGGCAGGCGTGGGACTGGATGCTCCCCACCCCCTCTGCACACTTCACATAAAGACCCTAGTTTCCAAGAGAAGTCTAAATTTTTAAACTTCTAACAAAATGGAAGCCTGTGTAACACATGCCAAGATTCTTGTCTGCCGGTCCATCTGCTGCAGGGAAATTAGATTCATTCAAAATTTGCTGCAGAACTCGCCTTGTGCCAAAAGCAAACACCCTTGAACCTCAGAAGTGCCAATGTTCGCTTCTTAACTTAGAGACTCCAATTTTCTAAATTTGGCAAAACCAGCTGCTCCCATCCAGGGGTTAAAGTAAGCCAGAACAGCATTCCGGGGCCCACAATTTTTAGGTGGTCAGCATTCCAGACCCCTTAAAAATAGAAAATGGAGCCAAAACCCTGCATTCCAGGGCCCATCATTTAAAAATAGTGGGCACCAGAACGCACTGTTCCGACTCCATTTTCTATTTTTAGGGGCGCTCCGAATGGTCAGCTCCTAAAAATAGTAGGCCTTGGAATGCTGTTCCAGCATGTTCCAGTGGGACAGGGAGCTGCATCGGGCTATGAGATTTTATATCTCCCACCCTGAACCTTCTCTGACTGAGCATGCTCAGTCAGAGCAGGCTCCAGGTAGGAGCTTAAGCCCAGGCCTGGGCTGCTCCACATGGGGGCCAGGTAAGGGGGCCCGGTGGGGGGCGGGTGCTCAGGGACAGGCAAGCCAGCCTGGTGGGGAAAAGGCACAGAGGAGGGGGTCGGCCCGGGGCAGCAGAGGAAGACTGTGTGGCACAGATGGGGGCTGGGGAAGGGTTGGGGGACTAGCAATGAGACAGGAGGCTTGGGGAGAGGTTTGGGGGACCAGTGGCGAGAGAGGGTTCAGGGGCAGGCATTTGGGGGGCAGTAGCTGGGGTGGGTGAAGAAGGCCCAGACCTGCAGGAAAGAGGCCCTGACCTATGGGAAGGGGGCCCAGAAATTTAGGAGGGTTCCAGGCCCACCAAATTATACTTTAACCCCTTCTCCCGTCCTTGATTCACATGCAAGGGTCATCACAGGCCTGCTGGAGACCTGCAGCCCACTAGCGAGTGCGTCCTTATTCACCAGTTCCAAAGGGGGAGCCATGTTAGTACGGATCAGCAAAATAAACAAGGAATCCTGTGGCACTTTTAAAAACTAACAAATATATCTATCTCATGAGCAATCCCTCACTGTCTCACACCTTGGGAGGCAGACCTCTCCTTGCTTACAGACAGCAGATACTCACCAACAACTACAGACCAAACAAAAGAACCATTAAAGCAGGCACATGTCCCTGAAACAAACCACGCTTCCAACTTTGCCCACATATCTGCACAAAAGACTTCATCACAGGACCTAATCAAGCCAACTACTCCATCAAGGGCTCAGTCACCTGCTCATCCCTCAATGTGATTTATGCCATCATGCGTCACCAGTGCCATTCTGCCTTATACATTCGACAAACAGGACAGCCTCTGCACAAAAGTACAAATGGACACAAATCTGACTTCAGAAATAACATTCAAAAACCAACAGGAGAACCCTTCAATCTCCCTGCTCGCTCCATTGATGATTTGTTAATAGCCATGCTCAAACAAATGAACAACAAATCAAAGCTTCAAAAGAGAAACTTGCAGAATTGGAATTTATATGCAGATTTGACAATGTTGCTTTAGGGCTAAATAGGGATCTTGGGCTTTTTCTTATTACAACTGGTGATTTGACCTCACCTATATGCTGTTTCCCACTGGTTGAATTTAAACAACTGCTGTAACAGTCTGAGCTGACCAGACCCTACAACTTATACTTCCCTGTATTTATTTTCCTCCCATTCTGTAAGTTCCTCATCTTCAAGCGTCTAATGAAGTGGGATTTTCTCCCACAAAAGCTCATGCGAGAAAGAAATTTGTTAGTCTTTAGAAGTGCCACGGGACTCCTTGTTTGTTTTGAAAACATAATAGTCCACTATATTTCAGGGCTGCAATACCTTCCTTGAGGCTGGGACACAGCCAGTCTGCAGAACACTCCACTGAGTGCCTGAATCACAATGCCGGTGCGGTGTACTGGAAAACTATACAGGAATTGTAGCCTGTCACTTTGATTGTAAGGGGTTTCCAAGTCTCACCTGCCAGCGAGAGAGCTCCATAGGAACGCATGCTATCAAACTCAAAGTCAGCCTGGAGCCAGCCTAAAACAAAGTGGCATAAGCCGTGTCTTTCTCTGGCTTAAGGAGCAGCCTGCTTTGCCTCTCCCTGTTTTTGGATTAAGTGAGTTATCACGCTGGATTCTCAAACACACTATTAAGTTGCAACCTTCCAGCAACAGCGATTTATATTTTTATCTGATTTCTCTGTGTGTATGCTGGGGACATAACAGTAGGAATCTACTACCAGCTCCACTCAGCAGTGCAGATTACAAAGTTATGATATTGAAATAAGAAATGAAAAGGTGTCCCACTCAGGGCAGGTTTCTGCGTCTCCTGCTTTGTTCAGCTCAGGACAGTAGGCTTTTTGCCACAGCCGCTAATGTACATTTGATATCTGAGTGTTTGACAGTGCAGGTCAGAAAGACAATCAGCTTTGGGGGGATGGAGAAATGATTATACTCACATGGCTCAACATTTCTCTTATTTTTGCCTGCTGAGGGACTCCTTTTTTTATACAATACAAATATTTAACAATTTTCATCTATTAACTGTTCCCCATGATAGCAGAGGACTGACCTTGATGTCCCAGGAGATCCTTCACTGTTCCATGTCCCTAACTGCAAAGCACTCTACAAGATATGAGGAAGAAGCATTATTCCATTTTACAGATGGAGAAACTGAGGTACACATTCATTAAGTGCCTCAGCTCTGCTCACACACTGAGGCAATGGTAGGAATAGAACCTAAGTTTTCTGGTGCCTTACTCACTGTCCTCTTCACTGACCCCCCTTACACAATGCACCTCTGAATTTCCCTCCTCACAAGCTGCATACAGAGATCTGCAGAATCATAGTCACATTAATAACATATGTCATTTCAAAGAGGATTTGACGCAAGGGCTAGAAATATTTTCCTCTGACCCCCGAATGGCTCGTTTATTATGAATTATGACTCATTAACATGACACATTCCCACCCCTACCCCAATCACCACCAGCTCCATACTTGGTTTTATACATTGTAAAAATATAACACAGCCATTTAGGGGCAATGAAACACGCTGGATATTAGAACTAGAGACATAACAGTTGCAGCACTCAGACGCAAATTAGGTGAGAGGTGGGGCAGAGTCCAACTCAGGGCCTGAATTCAGCTGCAGATTGAATTAAAGTCTCCTGAGCTCTTCTGCAGGAGTTTAGCTGCTTCTGAGCCAAACCAGAAAACAAGCCCCCCTGGTTTTGTGTCCAGCCTAAAAACAAAACAGTAAAATCAAACTCAGATCCAGGAACCTGACCCCTCCAAAAAGCCAAAAGGAGTCAAAATCAGGAGTCTGGTCAAAGACCAGAAACAGAAGAGCCTGTAAAGATGGAGAATATCAGGTGAAGAAAGTCAGAGAGAAAGGACTCCACACTTTACTGCCAGAAGGTGGGCACCGCGTGGATGACAGGACATGGATCACTCAGTGATTGCCCCTTCTGTTCATTTCCTCTGCAGCACCTGGCTTTGGCCACTGCTGGATGACAGAATACCAGATTACAGGGACCATCAGTCTCACCCAGTAAGAATGAATATGAGAATGGTCGTGGCTATTTTAAAGGTAACTTGCAAAGGATACCTCTGCATTTTATTTACATTTTTATTATTTTTATTGCAATAGCACTTAGGATTTCTAGCTACAGGACAGGATGCGACTGCGCTAGGAGCTGTACAAACAGAATAAAAAGATGGTCCCTGCCCCTATCTAAGTATAAGGCCACACCAGTATAACCTAAAGGCATGCATTTACACCAGCATAGTTAAACTGGTGCAAATTTCTGTGCATGACCCTCCTGTTCTACTATAAGAGTGGGGTTTTTCTCCATTTGATCTGGAGTTAAATAGGAACAGATTTAAGTTTACCCAAAATCAGCCGTTCAGCTGAACTCAGAGAGGTTCCAACAAGATTCACACTGATTTAACTACTTTACCTTAAACAGTGCAGGTCTGTACATAGTCAAAGTCTAAGGCAAGAGGGAGCAAGTGCCTACAGACAGAGAGATGGGGAGGACGAGGAAACAATGAGATGAAGCTGCTCACTATGACAGGCAGTGGTCTCAGGGCAGCAAGCGTCTAACGGTCAAATCCTGGAAGCCTCCACAACAAAGGCAAGTTCCAAGGGGGAACAGGAAGAAGGAAAAGGAGGTGGGGTTGTGGATGAAAGGAGGTGTTGATGAATAAAGGAACCCTAAAAGGCTTATTCTGTCTGTGGCAGGGAGTCACAGGAGAATGCTTTGGTTATATTTAAACTTTATAAATATCAAGGAAGTCCAGTCTCACCTTCCCAAATTTTACTAAAGGACTGCCTGGAGATAGGTACTGGGAGCTCTCGCATGTGAACAAGGGCAGAGGTGGTACATCTTTAACGAGGATATTTTTTCTCCCTCATGTTTTTTAAGCATTGGAGTTAAATAGGTGTGAAAATTAGAGTTTTAAATAGTATAACTCTGAATCCTTTCCACCCTCCATAGCTGAACTCAAGGTGAAACCCTGGTGTTATTAAGGTTGATGGGACATTTGTCATCAAGTTCAATACGGCTAGAATTTCGTCTTCATTTCCTTGCTTTTACACAATTTCATCAGTTTCCCAGCAGCAAGTCTTCCAGGACAGATAAGACCTGAATTTCTAAGTAATCTAACAAGCAAGGGGGGAAGATGCTTTTTGTTCAAAAAACCCTTGTATAAATTTGATCCTTAATATAGCACATTTAATTCTTATCCCACCACAATCACCACCACCCCTTAGCTCTCTACTAAAGCTATTAACAGAAACTCAGAAATGCTATTTACAGAATTATCCATGGAAACTTTAAACAGACAATTTCAAGGTGACAAAGCAGCAGCTGACGTTTCCAGATTCTGCAAAAGATACACAGGATTCAAACAAACGGAAACTAACATTTCAACCATCTCAAAAACAACACTAAAGGATCAAAGCAGCAAGGAGTCATTTAGCAGGAGTGGAAGGCACCTAGCTTCCAAGTCTGCTGTATTCCATGTGTGCAGAGAGGTTTGGGAAATGGAGTTCTCATGCTATGGAAAATTGTGACATTTTGATCTGACAGATGGAGAGGAGAAATACAGAGAAATTTAAGAGAACGAAAAAAGAATTCTGAAAAGTTTCAAACCCCCAATGGGAAAATGCTGACATTTTCAATCACAGTGAAAATTGCCATCATGAAACAACATAAAATGGCATCACGTTTCAATCAATCAATCAAACCATGGGCTGGACGGGACCTCGTGAGATCATCAAGTCCAACCCCCTGGGAATTGAATCCAGGACCTTCTGCATGTTAAGCAGAGGTGCTAGCCACTACACTATTAATTTTTCTAAACAAAAAGAATAAAAATCCTAGAATTCTGCATTATCTTTTTAGGTCCCAATGAAAATGGTCATTTCATTGTGAAATGTTGACTAAAACTCCAATATGTCAATTTCAACATTTTATGCTAGAAACTGACATTAACATTTCACCTGCCTTCCCCACAAAAAAGAAAAAAACGGTTGTGAAAAAGCATATATTTCTGTGCCAAAACATTTTGCACCAAAAATTGTCACCACTTCTAGATATATCAATGTGTGCGTGTATGTGTGAGACACAGACACATTCTGTCTCTCTCCCTCTTTCTCTGGCTCAGTAATAGATATGTATTTTATACAAAGAGGAATAGCATCAACCAGAGAGACTGAGACCAAGCCAACTGTCCATACCCTATATCCATGGGGATCGCATACCCAATCCCCTACCTCGCAATGTATGCCCAAGGCCTCACCCTCCACTCCCACCAGCCCCCAGAGCAGCCCCGAACCCCAGTCAGCAGGATGACATCCAGAGCACCCCAAACTCTGGCCAGCACTCTGGTGCCCAGCGCCGTCTAGCAGAGCACCAAGCCCTGGCCAGCCAGAGGAGCTCTGAGCCCTGGCATGGCCTGCTCCCCCCCAGCCTCCATTACTCACCAGCCAAGGTCTGGGGGCTTTCGGGAAGAGAGAGAACAGGGCTGGGAAGAGGAGGACCCACTACAGCCCAGGTATCTGGTGGCAGCGTAGTGGGGGCTGCACCATAGGAGGCTTTGCGACTGCCCATGCCCAGATCCTAGTGGTTAGAGCACCTACCTGAGAGGCAGGAGACACTGGTGAACGTCCCTGCTTAGAGCAGGGTCTGAACCTAGCTGGCTCACACCCCGCGTAACTGCTTTGACCAGAGGGTATATGGTGGGTAAGGGCACAGATCACTCCCAGAGGTCACAGATTCCCTGATCTCTGTAGTGGGGCTGGAGTAGCAGTCAGGTCAGACCCACGGCCAGGCGCAGGGCTGCCAAGCTGCTGAAAGCAGCGGCCAGGCTTGGGAGAGCAGCAGCGTCAAACCCGCAGCAGAAGCAGATCGGTTTCTCCCCCTACCCCAGGGTATTTGTAATAAAAGCCCAGGACAGGTCATGGGTTTCTGCGAATCTCAGCTGGTGTCCGAGCAGGTCTACCAGTTCAGACTCCACAGGCAAGATAGGAGGGGCAGCACGCAGTTTATGAATCCTCACAGGAGGCAGAAATGTGGACAGCTGAGGCACTTTTTAGTAGTGGAAACTTAGGGACTTTCAAGGTTAAACAGCTACTGAGTGACTGCCAGTGATATCCATGTGTTGGCCTGAGATGTCTAAGTCCCTCCTGGATCCTGTTTCGGATTCTGCCATTGTCAGAACGAGCCTGAGCTAAGCCAGGGGTGGACAAAATTGGCTCAAAGCTAGGCGCCAACAATTTGACTTCTAGTCGCCAATGGGCACTGCTCCATTACATTTCTGCAGTGGAGCTAGGCAAAAGGCTACTAATCCTGGTGGCCACGGAGACCAGAAATATAGATTTGTCAAGACCTGAGCTAAGCACTTCATTTGACTGTCCTTCACTTCTGCCATCTGCAAAATTGGGATACTCATTCTTACCTCCCTCATAGTGTTCCCAGGCTAATACTAAAACTTCTCAAGGGCTTTGATGTGAGAAGATGCAGGGTAACAACAATGTCAATACACACTCTGTTCTAGCATTTACAGACTCCAGTTTTTGTGATATAATCAGAAGTGAGAGGACTTCAAAAACCGTCTCAGAGGTTTAAGAAGCTATGTCCCATTCTCAAAAGAGAAGCAGACACCTATTTCTCATTAAAGACAATGAAAGTTGGACCTGGTGTACATCTAAAGCTTCCTTCAGCCTAGCTGCATCACCCATAGGTGTGAAAAATTCCTAAGCCCCAATACAGACACTGCTAGGTTGATGGAAGAATTCTTTTGTCAGCCTAGCTATGGCCTCTCAAAGAAAAACCCTTCTATCACTGTGGCAAGCGTCTACACCAATAGCATGACAGAGCCACAGCTTTGTCACTATAGCACCGTATAGTGTAGACATACCATTAGAGCTCAGTCACTTCTGAAGTTTTAAACCTTTACCAGGCATCGCCTCCTCATGTCTTTTTCCATACAATCTACAGATCAATGCATTGTTTATAATCATGCAAAGCAAGAGGACTAAAAATCTGCCCTTAAAGTTCAGGACTGCATTCCAATTTGTCGTCCTTTACACCATTTTATAGCAATTTAATCTTTTTTTCCTGTTACTGGTTTGATTTGCTGGCACCCCAAGACAATAATCAATGTCCTTTAGGAGCCAAGTGTCTGACTGCCAAACTACTTGAAATATTCAGGGGCCTGGGGGGGTCTGGTTTACAGAAAGCTGAACACAGCAATCCAAGAAGTGATTATAAATAATGAAAAGGACAGGCCTAAAAATACAAGATGAAAATGACAAGTTGCAAAAGCTTTGCTTGCTCAATTCACAGCAATTGCCTCAGGAAAGGCCAACGGGAAGTGGAAGGATGGGGAAAAATATTTTCTTCTGTTTTCATTTCAGTTCCATTTGTAGAGGCAACTTTATATTAATAACTCATCTTTGGCTTCCGAGCCCTGAAGGAGTGTCACTCTGGAAAGAGCTTCACCAGGAATTTCTGACACAGCTTATAGTTGCACTGTCAGAGGTCAATGTAGGAATTTAGAGACTAGCAAGCAGAGGTTAAAGTATAATTTGGCAGGCCCCAAAACCCTCTTAATTGGTTGGCTCCCCTTCCTGCACATCCAGGGCCCCCTCCTACACGTCTGGGCCTCCCTCCTGCACGCCAGCTCCTGCCCCCCAAACACCAGCCTGCCACTCCAGCTCCTGTCCCCACCCCAGCTCAGCTGCCCCCAATACCCCCCTCCAGCATGAGCCGGGCCGCCCCCTACTTACAGGCAGCCACACACAAGCGCAGTCTGCTCATGCACAGAGGAGCTGGGCACACCCCCTCCGCTCTCCCTCTGCCTGCCAGAATGCTGCAGAACGGCGGTCCAGGGCCTGCTATTTGTAGGGGCGCAGCTTTCGGGCCCCTAAAAATATAAAATGGAACCAAAACGCTGCATTCCAGGGCCTGCTATTTTAAATGGTGGGCCTTGGAACGCAGCGTTCTGGCTCCATTTTCTATTTTTAGGGGAACCAGAATGCTGAGCCCCTACAAATAGTGGGCCCCGGAATGGCATTTTGCTGCGTTCCAGCCCACTTTAACCTCTACCAGTAAGAGACATCTCTGCCCTACAGAGTTTACAATCTAAGTTTAGACCAAAGAGGAGAAGTGATAGACAAGGTGCAAGTAAAGAAAAAAAGTAATGAAAATAACACTATGTGATTGGTTTTGCAGCAAACCCCTCCACAGGTCCACCAGCAAGGAGTGAACCTGAGACATTGACCCTTAAAGCACAGACCTCTCCCTCTATACATAATGGTAGCAAACGTTGACTCTTTGGCTCTCTAAAACAGCCACAGGAGGGACAAACCGTATGCACATATCCAGACTCTTTCATGTTGTTCAAAGTGTCTGAAAAAGTGGGATTTTCTCACATGAAAGCTCATGTAATAAATATATTTGTTAGTCTTTGAGCGGCACGGGACTCCTTGTTTGTTTCATGTCGTTTAGCTATTCCAGCTTGAAGCAGTTGCACTCCTAAAACATTTGTTTATAAGCTCCAGTTATGATACTTGGAGAAAAGTTGTGGGTGCAGAGATGAAGACAAAAGCACATAGAGCAAGGGCAAAAAGAAGAGAAGCTTGTGGTTAGGGGGGCAAGTGGATGAGACTGGAAACAAGAAGGAGCTGTGAGGCATGGTAGCAAGAGGGAGAAACTTCGAGTGAGGTAGAAAGGGATGCTGTCTGTGTATTGCTCTATAGTCTCTAAATTGACCCCTCTCTCTGATATTTCTCAGATGAAAATCCATAAGTAAATGGATATGGCTGTTTTCTCAATTCTAAGCTCACCAAGAGCATCAATTCACACAGGCAGGCTGATGTTGATACAAACTAAGCAGTTGAGATCAAAACCAGCCAGAAGTTGGTTGGCCTGGTTAACCACATAGAGTGACTTTGAACGTTCATCTGCCTCTAATGTCACTGAGAAAAAGACAAACTCAGATACTGAGCAATACACTATCCTGGAGTAGCTCACCTTGCACGTGGTGTTTCTGACACATAGCACAACGCAATTCAGTCACACCAGAGATTAGAGTCTAACTCACTGTCCTTCATCAATGACGCACCAGAACATTTTCCTCCTTCACCACAATGGTCAGAAGGACTTCTGGAATAAGCCAATCAGCTGGTCCACAGTGAACACAACTGGAAATTGGTGAACATCTGAGACAACAGAAGGCCTCACCAGCCAACCAGAACATAGTTTTAGAAAGTCAGTATTCACAGCTGAACTTTACAGGATACTTTTTTTGTACCGCTGTCATTCTGTTGTGACTGCGGAGACTGGTCTAAACAAAGCTGTGTAGCCATCATTTCTCACCAACATGACTACAGCTTCAACAGCCACAGTCCAAACAGAACTCAGGGTTTGGTTTTGTGATTTTTAGACTATCCCTATCACACATTAGCCCCCTCCTACCCATCAGCCTGAACGCCAGTTTACCCTAGAGATGCTACGCTGGCCATCACCATTGGAGAATTAGAGCGGCAGGCACAGACTTAAGTTGCAGGGAAGTTCTGAACGTCTTATTCGCTCGTGGTATCACCCTCACAAATCACAAAAGGTCAGTAGGGTGAAAAGTGGAAGAAGAGTTTTTCTCCAGTTTTTTTTAATAAATAAAAAGGACAGAATTAAAGAAGGAAGTTGGAGCTCTGTGATTGCATACAACAAAGAAAACAGTAAAGAAACACACATAACCTGCTAAAGAAGCATGGAGTCCTATGGCACTTCAAGACTAACGGATTTATTTTGTTAGTCTTCAAGTGCCACAGGACTCCTTGCTTCTTTTTGCTGGACTAGACTAACACAGCTGCCCCTTTGGAAAACAACCTGCTAAAGCCAACGAGCTAAAACCTCAAATGAGGCTTCCAAGTCTATCTTTAAACTTACTTCATTGACTTCTCCTTTCGTCGTGTATTCCCTCCCACTGCACTCCTAGCCAATCAACCATCATTAGCATTTAGATAATCAGCTCTTTGTGTGAGCCTAGTGCAATGGGGCCCTGATCCTTCATTGATGTTTCTCGGTAGTCCAATGACACAAGTCAAAAAAAACCTAATAATGCACAGTAATCATTTAATCCTTGGCTCAACCCTGTACTTGGTCCTGCCATGAGCGCCAGGGACTGGACTCAATGACCTCTCTGGTCCCTTACAGTTTCTATGGTTCTACGATCTTCGTTCAGGCAATACTCCAGACTAAATACTGGTACTGCAAATTAGGGGGCTAAATGTTGGAGTAATTGTGGTAGAAGAGGAGATTTTATGCATAGATGGTGGACATCTGTAGTCATTAGAGGGCACTGAATGCAATTTCTAACCAAATGTCAGAAATCATTGGATATTAATTATCAATTGATCCTTTGGCAATCTGCTGGGTCTTCCCACCGCAAAGGGTCAAACGCAAGGAAATAAAATATTAACTTCTTATCTGCTAGTAGTTGATAAGTGGCTGATAGCCTCCTCCCGTTGGAAAAAGAAAAATAGTTCAATTCTAGAAGAATGGTTCAAATTAAGATGGGAGGGTGTTGTTACTGAAAAACTGACACACCAATTACACATCAGCAAAACAGACGGACGACAAATAATTACTTAGATATTTGGTTATCATTTACTCAATACTCAAGCAAGTATGTCCACCTGCAAAATAAGCTAGCATGCCCGTCCAATGTGTCTGAGTATTAATATGAGAGGTATGCCTGAGTTATCATCAGAGACTTCACTCCATTTAATCAGGTCACTAGACATGCCATGTCATTGGCAACGTAAAGATGCTTGCTCTGAAGTATGGTAAGACCCTGTCGAATAAGGCTATCCAGTGACTATAGTACCATACAAAGCATCTCTGAACAAAAGCACGCTGCTGTAAAGATGACGGCATTGGTGCTGATAGGTGCATGGCTAGACTATGCAAATCTCTCAAAACTTTTAAATACAGAAATCAAACCAAATAACAACCTCTTCGCCACAGATTAGCCTCTGCATGTCCTGGGATAGGAGCCATCTCTTGCAGCTTGCTTAGAAAGTGCCCTAGATAGCAGGAGTAAGAATTAGGCAGCATTTCTATTAGAAGCCAGAATATTCAGGTGTTTTGAACTCAGAATCCATCATAAAACTTTACATCAGGGAGAAAGGGGTCAGCAACACAAGAGAATTGAAGCCTTTTGAAGAAGATGGAAGAACTGCTTAATGTACAGCCGTAATAAAATCAGGACCCAGCCCTCTGCATCATGGGGCACGGGTCACTTGCTGGTGGATTCTCTGTACCTTGACGTCTTTAAACCATGGTTTGAGGACATCAATACAGGGATGGGTGAGGTTCTGTGGCCTGCATTGGCCATCATCTAGATCAGACCAGAACGCTCCCTTCTGACCTTAGAGCCTATGGCTCTCTCTACACTGACAAGCTAGTTCGAATTAAGAAGGCTTAATTCAAATTAATTTTTTGCCTGTCTACGTCAGGCTTTCATTAGTTTGAACTAAGGAACTCCTTAGTTTGAACCAATAAATGCTTAGTTCGAACCATGGGTTATTTCAAACTAAGTGCTTACTTTGAGCGTAAGTTCGAATTAAGTACTGTGGAGACCCTTAGTTCAAACTGCCAAAGTGGACTAATTTGAACTAACATTAGTTCGAACTAGCCCATTTTGTTAATTCAAACTAATAAATTCAAGGTTAGTTCAAACTAACCTCAAACTTATTAGTTCAAAGTAACTTGTCCTAATGTAGGCGTTATTTATGAGTCTATCAACACCTGTAACTGAAGGCTGTTCCACACTGACAACTTACATCGGTGAACAAAACCATGTTCTTCAGAGGTGTGAAAAATCTGTCTCCCTGAGAGTCCTAGCTATGCTGATCTAAACCGTGCCGTAGACGGCACTAAATCAACAGAAAAATTCTTCCATTGACCCAGCTACCACCTCCGGGGAGAGGGATTAGCTACTGCAAAGAGAGAACCACTCCTGACGCTAGTGAACCTCTACACTGAAGAACTACAGCTACACCATTGTAGGATTTTAAGCGTACACACAGCCTGCGGGTAACTTTACTCCTGTGAAAGACGCCACTGAATTCCCTAGTACCATTCATATCATCTGGCTAACCTGTGGACATACGTGCTGGCTGGATCAGTAGACCAGCCATGCTGGGTCGGACCAATGGTCCAAGTAAGCCAGTATCCTGTCTTCCAACAGAGGCCAATGTCAGGTGCTTCCGAGGAAATGAACAGACCAGGCAATCAACAAGCAAGCCATCCCGTTGCCCGCTGTCAGGCCTTAACATGAGTCACAATAAAAAGCGGCTCGTGCATCTTAAAGACATTCGGTAGTCACTTATTTTGATCAATTTCCAAAGGGATAGCCGTGTTAGTCTAGTCCAGCCAAAAAACAACAAGGAGTCGTGCGGCACTTTGAGACTAACAGATTTATTTTTCACATGAGCTTTCGTGGGAGAAAATCCCACTTCCTCATATGCTTCAAAGATCACCCATCTTCGAAGCATCTGAGGAAGTGGGATTTTCTCCCA
>ML682015.1:14444456-14491807 GCA_007922195.1 Podocnemis expansa | reverse complement strand
GTAAGTTCACCCATCTTCGAAGCATCTGAGGAAGTGGGATTTTCTCCCACGAAAGCTCATGCGAAAAATAAATCTGTTAGTCTCAAAGTGCCGCACGACTCCTTGTTACTTATTTTGATGTGTGTTGGCTAGTTGAACTGATAAAAAATTTTATGCTAAGATTCTTTCCTCCCAGTGGAAAACCATCTTTTTGGCCAAAATGAAAACTTGCACACACACACATAAGCATGCAAGCAAAATTTCAATCAAAATTAGATGTCTATATTTTAACCAGCAAAATTGGAAACAGAGTTCTGAAACTTTGAGGAAAGTTTGATTTTAGTGGACAGGGGTTGGAGAGGGTGGTGGAGGGGAAAAGAATGCTCCCCCTTTATACCCCACCCTCCATCATTCTAGTGGAGCAAAAAGAAAAAGTTTTGCCCCGCTGACCAATTGACATCTTTAATTTTTTTAAGGTATTTGAAAATTTCAGAAAGCTTTGCTTCAGAACTAGAAAATTCAAGAAATTTTCATTTAAAAAAATTCACTAGATGTTTCAAATGAAATTAATTCTTTCCATTCCTTTCAAAATACTTCACAAAAATCTAGCCACCCACCCTCTAGCTCCATAGTTTAACTTTATTCATGTAGGATACTTCCTCACTGGATGGCAGCAGATCTCTGCCAACTAACAAAGATTGCCCATGAAACCCCACCATAGCACTTGCTGCTAACCTCTCCGTTTGAAAATTTAGGAGGCAAAGGAGAAGCCATGGGAAGTGGAGGGTACTTCTGAGATCTTATTTGGGAGGAACTGGGCCCAGCTGACAACACCAAACATATTGCTAAATCAGTGCCACAAACTCTTTCATCACTGAGGGGCTCTGACCCATCCGTCAGCAAAAGAAGATGGGGACAAAAATTTCAGAAGTTTCTAGCTTTACAATTATTTATATTGTGGTAACACTGGGGAACCTCATTTCTGGACCAGAATCCCACTGTGCTAAGCACTACAGACACAAAACAGGCCCTGCCCCAAAAAGCTAACAATCCAAGTAATTTTGGGCACCTGACTTCCTCCCGTCACCTCCTGAGCCTGGTTTTCACAACTGCCACCCAGAAATGGTATTTCCCAAACTCAGCATCTCAGAAAAGTAGGCCTTTGGCAGTCTCAGGTTAGCCACACAAAACCTGAGGCCTCCCAACAAGAACTGTGCGAATTTCAGATTTTTTGGTTCGCTTGGATTCTTCCCCCCCCCACCCCGCCCCCTTTTTAGTTTCTTTGTAATGAAGCAATTTGGCAAAAAGAAACAAATTCAGAAAACGTTTCCGGGGTGCTGGAGCTGCAATGTTCCATGGGAAAAAAAAGTCTTGGGGGTGAAAATTTGGAGCCACGACTTTAATAACATTTGGTAAATGGACAGAGGAAGGAGAGTGAGCTATGTGTGGAGAGTTGGGGAAATTCTGTTTTATTTTCCTTGGGTGTGTTTTAACTTGGCCTCCAAAAATCTCCCACTGGGTGATCTCAATAACCTGAGCGCCTTCCATGCACAGATTTCCCCTTCTCCATGCAGAAGTGAGGATCAGCCTCAGCTGTGATCCCCTTCCCATCGCTGGCGGGGGGCACCCCGAGATGCCGGGTCTCATCGAGTAGGGGAGGGTCCCAGGGAAGAGACATACATCTTTCTCCTTCAGCCCCTGAGGACCTCACCAGAAAAAGATAATCCAGCCCCAACCTTTCCTCCACAGTCCTTCTGGGGGCACAGTCCCCCACGCTATCAGCATTCACACAAAGCCAGGAAGCAGAGGCTGCCCAGCCAGGACCAGCCATACAGGACCTCTGAGGAGATGGTCCTGGTCCTTCCAGCAAGTCTGGGGAGGGGAGGTGACTCCACTCCGAGGTTTTTCTCCCACAGAGCCCCTCCTGAAGCTTTTCAAAATGTGATGGGATGATCCGATGCCCTGTTTTTAACATAAAGGCTTGTCCCCACTGCGGCGTTAGCACAATGTGTGACTTGAGTGCTGCCCCTCACCTGACTCCTGTCCACACACAAAAAGCTCTAGCTGGAAGGTGCTAAAAACTTGACTTCAGGGGGCACGTGGGGAAGCTCCAGTGCTGCTGCGGTTCGAGCTAGTCATGCAATACAGATAGACTGGCTTACCAGCACAGAGTAGCTCTATCTGCATTATTCGGTAATGTGGCTGCTATCCTCAAGCGAGGCTGACTTGGCTCTCGCTCACCACCAAGTACGGGGATGTCTTGACTCAAGCAGAGTCCACAATGACGTGAGGGTTCCCAAAGCAGTCTAATACTTTCCCACGCATGCACTTGACAGCACCTTCTCCCTGCCTCACCCCTCCTAAAGTCCTAGGGGTGCGGAGAAAACTGAGTGTACAGTTTTCAGCTGTATTTTATTTGTTTTTAAGCACACAGGCCTGGATCTCACAGACCTTTCTGTTTGCAAATGAAGTTCTGCAGCATGTCTACAAAACAAACAGAACAAGATAAAAATGGGTGTTTCTAGCTGAAAAACAGAGGTGAGACACAGACCAAGTCTTATTTCCATAATTTTTTCCAGCAGATTACCTTGTATTTACAGAGCAATGGTGCCATGCTAGGGACCGAGACAATTGGCCCTTTATAATACTCAGTATTTACAACTCACATTGAAAACCAAAGCAGGTGTATTCAAGCTAATCAGCCATCCAACCCTGCACAGACTTCGGGCAGGTTGCTCCGTGCTCCTTTGTCACACTAACTTCTCTGTGAGGCAGGGAAAGCATCATGAGCCCTATTTTACTGAAGAGGAATGGCAGCACCAAAAGGCTAAGAACAGCATTTTCAAAAGTGCCCACTCATTTTGGGTGCTCCCATATCGGGGGCTGACATCCACGTACCCCGAGCCTTATTTTCATAAGCCCTGCGTACCCACTCCCTTCCCCTGGAGTCACCGCCACTCCCCACTTGGGTACCCAAAAATGAAGGAACTCAAAGACAGTAAAAAAAAAATCTAACCACAAGTGACTTTCCTGAAGATTGCACACCAGTTCAGTGCATCAGAAGAGAGTCAAACAGAAGCGCGTCTGGCTCTCATACCTGCAAATAGACCAGTGTTTCTCAACCAGGGGTTGACATCTTCCATCAACTCATCCAGATATTTGCCGACTTTTACAACGGCCTACGTAAAAAGCACTAATGAGATCAGTGCAAACTAAAATTTCATACAGACAATGAATTACTCGTGTATCTGCTCTGTATGCTATCCACGGAAATGGAAGTACAATATTTATATTCCAATTGGTTTATTTTATAATGATATGGTAAAAATGAGAACGTAAGCCGTTTTTCAGTAATAGTGTGCTGTGACACTTTTGTATTCTTGTGTCTGGTTTTGTAAGCAAGGCGTTTTTAAGTGATGTGAAATTTGGGATACACAAGGGAAATCAAGCTCCTGAAAGGGGGAACAATAGCCTGGAAAGCTATTCAAAGTCACTGGATTAGACTATACGAAACGACCAGAAAGTCAGTTTCCATTATCCTCCGCACCCCTGCAAGTTAATTCACACACACAGATCTCTCCAGCTGCACTGAGCCTGACCAACTACATTATGTCCTCAGCAGAGAGACAGTTCACAGGATCAGATGGATCTGGTCATGGGGAGCAAGTTGTAGGATCGTGCCACAGTTTGTAACAGACCTTTTGGGATCTGTGAATGAGACGCTCTGCGTATGTGGTGGTCACTATTCCTACGTTACCTAACAGGAATGCACTCTGAGACACAGTCTAACTGCAGCAACACAGAAATCAGGAATAAAATCCTGACCCATGGAGGTTACTGCAGTTTTCACTTCATGCATCTGAGAAAGTGGGTTCCCGCCCACCAAAGCTTATGCCTAAATAAATTTGTTAGTCTTTCAAGTGCCACAGGACTCCTTGCTTATTGTCCTGAATAAGGCCAGGATGTCCCCTGAAATACTAAACAAAAAAATGGTGTTGCTCACCACTGAACTGCAGCCACTTCTGGGGTGCAGCTCTGCCACTGCCGTACTGCACCCCACACAAGGCACAGAGCAGTAAATGAAGAACACACTCTGCAGGGAAACGGGCTCACATGGGATCCAAACTCCACAGAGCCAACAGCCAGCGACTGCACTTTTCTGCCTTGCTTGCAGCCACTTCTAACCCTCAGCATTATTTGCTTTCTGAGCCACATAAATCCCATCCTGCTGGGCACCAGGAGCTGCCTAACACAGCGTCCCTGGGAGCCACAACAGAAGCCAGCCCTGCCTGCTCCAGCTGTGGGGATGTGGAAAGAAAGGCTGGGACAGGCACTCCAGACTCATTTCCTTGTAGAAAGAAAGCTCCCAAGGGGCACACATGTTAGTCCAGTTCAGTAAAACAAGCAAAAAGTCCTGTGGCACTTAACAGCCTAACAAATTTATTTATCGCATGAGCTTTCATGGGAAAAAAAATCCCACTTCAAGGGTCTGAGCAAGTGGGATTTTCTCCCACAAAAGCTCATGCAGTAAATAAATTTGTTAGTCTTTAAAAGTGCCACGGGACTCCTTGACTTTTCTTTCCATAGAAAGAAAAATGCTCTTGGAAATAGGGAGACCAGACAGCAAGTGTGAACAATCAGGAGTGGGGATAGGGGCAAGGTCCTATATAAGCGCCTTTATAAGACAAAACCAAATACAGAGATTGCCCCTATTAAAGCGAGACATCTGGGCAACTATCTGGAAATGAATTGCTGTGGGCTCCATCCCAGCTCCTCTTTCCCCTGCTAGCAATTCCCCCACCCGCTCAGCTGCCCCAGCCAGCCAGCCCCTGAGCGCCCCTCTCACCCAGAAGTTCCCCTTGAACAGAGTCTCCTTCATGGTGCAGGAAGGGCAGCAGCAGAGATCCCCAGCGCCCCAGGCTGCTGCAGAGACTCTGAGCCACCCACATCAAGCCAACCCTCTTTAGTTCCTCCTCAATCCCTGCTGTCTGCTTCTGGGTCCTAAACCCCAAAGGAAGGAACCTGCCAGCAGCCCTCCTTTCTCCGCTCCTCGCCCAGCCACAGAGCTGGCTCTGGTGTGTGTCTGCAGGACTGCACAGGACATTTCTCCTCCCAAGCCCCCCTGTATTTCTGGGTTTGTTTCCTTGCCTACAGACAGCCACCTAACCTTAAACAGATACTCACCAACAGCTACAGACCTAACAACAGAACCATTAAAGCAGGCACTAACCACCAGCTTTGTCCACGTATCTGCACAAAAGACACCATCATGGGACCTCATCAAGCCAGCTGCTCCATCGACAACTCATTCACCTGCTCATCCACTAATGTGATTTATGCCATCATGTGCCGGAAATGCCCCCACACTTTATACATTGGACAAACAGGACAGCCCTTGCGCAGAAGAATAAATGGGCACAAAACTGACATCAGAAATCACAACACACACACACACACACACACAAAACAGTTGCTGAGCACTTCCATCTTTCTAATCACTCCGTTAATGATTTGTTAATGACTGTCCTCAAGAAAGTCAGTGGGACATCAAGACTTCAAAGAGAAACAGCTGAACTTGAATTAATGTGCAAATTAGATTGTGTGCAAGCAGGATTGGCCTGCGACTATTGCTTCTTTTCCCATTACAACTGGTAATTTGACTTCCCCCTCCTCTGTGTGCTGTTTCCCAGGGTTTGAATCTTAACAACTGCTCTGATTTGCCATTACTGTATGACCTGATCCCGTGTCTTACACTCCCTTGCATTTATTTTCATCCCAGTCTGTAAGTTCCCCCTCTTCAAAGCATCTGATGAAGTGGGATTTTCTCCCACGAAAGCTCATGCAATAAATAAACCTGATTTTCTCCCATGAAAGCTCATGCAATAAATAAATAAGTCTTTAAGTGCCACAAGACGCCTTGCTTTTTTTGCTGTACTAGACTAACACGGCTGCACCTTTGGAAGTTTCCTTTTTTAGTGGCTCGATCCTTGGCGGGGAAGAGGGCAGAGAATGGATACAGTCTGGGGCGAATCCAGCAAGCCCACACCTGGATGTTTCCTTCCAAGACTCATCACGGATTACAACACTGACACCACCACACGTTCCAAAATCATAAGTTCAGTTTCCATCTCAAACCAGTGTACCCTAGAGAGATAGCACCAGAGTCGAACTCAGGAGAGTGAAGTCTATTCCTGGATTCTATTCCCAACATTAGCCTGCTGAGTGACTTCAGGCAAGTAACATTTTGGGGCCTCAGTCTTCCTATCTGTAAAATGGAGATAATTAATTATTCTGACCTCCTTTGTAAAGTGCTCTGAGACCAATGGGTGAAGCCAACTGGAAGACTGATAATTGTATGTTAAATTGCTAATGCACATATAACTCTTTGCAGGTGTAAGGCATTGTAAGGCAAAAAACATGGTCAAGAATGACATGGGACCAGATCTTCAACTGCTCAGTGCCCATAGCTGGTTCTGGGTGGCCCTCAGTCTTTCCAAGTGAATGATCTGTAGCTATTTGCAGGACTGAAGGGATGCACATGAAGAGTAACTCAAGGGCAGCGTGGGAATACCCAGGAAAGAGGGGAAAACACCCCCAGTAACCACTGCCCATCCAGCATGACTGGTAACCACCAAGAAAGCAAATGATCAGGATTTATTTAAAGAACCCCAGAGATACAGGCACCATTTGCATATGAGCCAAAAGAGCAAGTGCACAATTAGAGCAACTCGCTGTGCATCTTTCCGAAAAAGTGTGTCTGACAGTTTCTCCTCAAATCTGATAGCTTGATAGACACCAAGGCCAAAAGAATTCCTTGTGATCATCACCAGTAAAACAGAAACCTCATCCTAGGGTTGCTCAGCTCCTCAGAGAATCAGACCCTGTTACTGTGACTCAGGTTGAACACCCAAAATTAGCCCCCACTTTTGAAATTTCAGCCTAAGTGATTCAGCCAGTGCCACAGGGTGAGTTAGAGGCATTGCAAGGACGAGAACCGAGGCTTTGTCCTACTAGTTGCTAGACATTGCTGCAGTCACTTGATTACTTTCCATACAGCCAGCACCTGGTATTAGTAATAAGTACCTAGATGCCAGCAGGAACCTTCTGACATGAACCTGCAGGTCCACTTGCTGACATCTAACTAAGCAAACACAGCCTGGAATTAGTTCATCTCTTGGCTGCTTTTCAGGCACTGAACAATAAAGACCAGCCTATCCTGCGCTAATCTTTAGTGGCAGTCTTTTATTAAGGTTTCTTCCCACGGAAAGCCCAGAAAAGACAGCAGATCTCACTCAGCTTGTGTCCTCCTTGCAGCTAACGTGAGTGATTGGCGCCTGAATTAACCTCGCCTGGTTCTGAGAAGCCATAAAGCCCTACTATTTGCATTACCGAGCCCTCACTGTTTCTCACTCAGTCCTGGTTGTCTGGGGATATGGCCCTTCTTTTATACTGATGACCCCCACTCCCGTTCCTGTTTTTTTTTTTTTATCATTTTTCCCCAGCAACTAGTTGAATCATGGGACCAGTGACTCCTCCCTTAGGCCAGGGGAGGGGTTTTTAGCAGTGGGCAGACTTGCGCCCACCCACTACCCAGGTTTCAAATAGTAGAGGCAGCTATCTATATTTTCCATGTGAGCAAGGAGTCCGTCTGCATGGAACCCAGAGTCCAGCCCTTTCCTTGCAAAGTGCATTGGGATCCATCGGAAGGAAAACAAATCAATAAGGGCCCTGGGGTGGTGCTGTGAGGTGGACTCTGAATCAAAGGAGAAAGCCTGGAGGAAACAAGCCCTTCCACTCACATATTTCAGAGGATCCTCTGCAGTCTTTCCAGCCACTAAAGTAAAGCATGTGAGCTGGGAACCCCAAGCAAACCAAAGCCACCACAATTTGCCCAATGCTAGAGGGACATAGCACCAATGCTTCTAGAAGAGGGGAGGGAGCATGAGTCTTTTCTTATGACTTCTGGGCCAGCCACTTGGAGGTGACCGTCACAGACACTCAAGCAGCTCTTGCCGCTCCATCCTGGAGACGGCAGCACCAGCAGCAGTTGACACAAACTAGTACGAGTGGGTGGGAAGGCGGGAAGGGAGAACACCATATGAAAGGCGGAAGAAGTTCAGGAATGTTCGTTACAGGCTTTAAATAGCTACTTAATTAGCTGTGGCTTTTGGCCATTAATGTCCCACAAAAATAGGTGGATCTGCCTGTTCCTTCAATGACTCTTCCTTGTCAAGGTGCTAAGAATAACTCTACTGGTGATAAAAAAAATAAAACAGGTTCCTGCTCTTTGCCATCTAACGTACATGTGGATGTCACAGAAGCCTATGATTCAGAGCTGGAATAGGAAGCTAGGCTATTGAGAATGATAATTAAATCCATTAGTCTCCCTTTCTAGCCAGGGTGAAGATAAGGGAAGTTTTAGGTCAGTGCCCTATGCACAGAGACTTGTCTGTCTTTGAATTGGCCAAAGGAAGGCGCCGTTCTGACTAATTCCTCCTAATGGGGTTTCTGTCTCCACTAATGCAGACTTTGTCTGTAGCGTCCCCAAGGAAAGGGTCCTTGTGCAGTTTAACACATCAGTATATGATTTGCGTCTATTAGAGAATGAAAGGCCACCCATTATGAAGTAAGTTTGAAGGATTAATGTTTCATGCACAGTAACAACAGCGTGATAACTATTGATTCATTAGGTTTCTTTATTTTTGTCCCCAGATTGATGGAATAATGACTCTCCATGTGTCTTGAATCGGTCTTCAGGGGTGCAAACGAAAGAGCACTTGCATCCCCATGTTTAGCGGACTCAAGAATCTACTGGTGCTCTCGGAGCACTCATGGACTCAGCCCGGCGGCCTCGCTTGCAGACCCAGCCAGAGGCCCACTGGACCATTTCTCACACAGACACACAAAGCCGCAGGTGGCCCTTGGGAACCATGATCACAGGCAGAGCTCCCTCCACTGCCAGGAGGAGGAGAACCTGAACTAGATTTCAGAACCATCTTGTCAGGAGAAGATCAACAAAAGAGCCTTTAGGGCTTCTCAAAACTTAACTGGCTCATTGGCAGGGATGGTCTCGTGCCAAAGGCATGGCCCAGGGCCTCAGGAGCGCTGGATTCAGTTCCCTGCTCATTCAGAGGCTTCCTGAGTGACCAAAGCCCCATTGTGTTAGCTGCTGTACAAACACACAACAGAAGGATGGTCCCTGCCCCAAAGACCTTACAATCTATGTGTTTCCTTTCTCCCAGTCCAATCGTCTTACTTATGCACCTTGTAAGCTCGCCGGGCAGGACCTGCTTCTTGCTGTGTGCAAATGCGGTGCTGGGATCCTGATCTGAGCTACAGTCTCTAAGCACCTCTCCAGAACAATAATAACAGTCACCAGCTTCCGGCTCCAGAAGCGGAGCCTGGCTACAGGCGCGGGACGGCCCGTCATTGCCAGCTCTCAGAAAGGTTAGTTGAGGGATTCTTCCCCAAATGAAGTGAGACTCTAGCAACTGGAGAACGTGGATGCGTTCTGGTGGATTTTAGCACATGTATGACTAGAGTGTTACAAACATTAACTAGTTAATTGTCAAAGGCAGGAGAAGTAAGTAACTACGTCAGTGGATTAGGTATGGGGAAACTGAGGCAAAGATGCTCGATGACTTGACTAAAACCACAGAGGGGAGATTAGCCCATGGGATTCTATCGCTCCCAATAGTTTACAGGGGATCTACAGGGAAAGCCACAGAACCATCTTAAATAGTCACTTCCCATCATTTTTAGGCTTTCAGGGCTCCACATGAAAGGGGCTGAAATATGACCTGCCATTTCTTGGTTTCTAAAAGCAGTGGGGTTCTGTGCTCTGTATGTATCCTAAGACCTGACTGCCCCAGACAGGTAGATAAGCATTATCCTCCCCACTCCAGGGAAACTGAGGCATAGAACTGGTGAGTGACTTGGCTGCGGTCACACAGAGTCAATGACTGAGCCAGGAGCAGAAATTCCAGCTCCTACCTCCCAAGTCCCATGTCCTAATGACAACACCACTCTCCCACTGGAATCTCTGCCTGCAGCCATTTGTGGTCCTCTTGGCTCTTGTTCCCAACAACCTAATTTTGCACATTCCCTTTATAATTCAGAATCACACCAGATGCAGGTGATTGATGCATTTGGAAAGCCATCACTCTTTCAGTATCCTTGGAGCTCACTAATTTTGTTGGGGGCATTTCAGTCTTTCCACCCCCCTCAACCACAGCCAAAGACTCTTACCTGCGTCTGGGGTGCCATTGCCTTGAAAATGTTTTTTTCTATTAGGGCAAAGCTATTCCAAAACAATTCCATGTCTCTTCTTCTCTCCACACCTGTCAGCTCTGATGCACCATTCCATCTAGCAGGGCCGGTGAAACAGGTATGAACATGCCTACCCAGAGCTCACCCACAGCTGAAGGTCCCTCCCTCAGCCTAGGGGAGGAGATAACGAATCTGGGGCTCAAATAATTACAGGGGACAACAAATGAAAGAAACAGGAATGGGCATGAGGATCACAAGGAACCAGAAAGTGAACCCAAACAGAGAACCCCGGACAGCACCCACTGCTCCTTATAGGTGTCTAGGGAGCCAGCAGACATGCCCAGAGGAACTCTGCCTGGATGCATGATAAAATGAAGGAATGGAAACAGGCCCCACTGTGGCAGAGCGCATCTCTGTCCAGCATCCTTCTCCATTTAGAGATGGACATCTTGGCCAGCATCTACAGGATGTTGACTCGGAGGTCTTCCAACTTCATGGGCCACAGATAAGGTTTGTGGGTATCAGGAAGTGTGAGGAAAAGCACAGCCAGAACCTAAGAAAGAGGTTCTGGAAGAAGGACTATAACGTGGGTCATGCTGGGTAAATGAGCGCCAGGGTCTCCCTGACCCTACAGAAGGGGCAGGTCTCGGGAAGCAGGATGAAGTGCATCAGGTACGGACCTGTGCTCACAACTCCATGGTGGAGCCAGCAGTGATTGCCCCAGCGGGCCATGGTACCAGGGTAGAACAGAGGCATGTCCTCCGCGGTTCCTCACCCTCCGCAGGTGGAAGAAGGTCCCACCACTAAGTATCAGTGTGGGACACAAGGGTGAGGAACTGGAATGCATGGAGCACAAGCATGTTTAACTGATGTCTAGGCATATCTGAAACGAACCAGCTGCAGGTCACACAGCTGGTTTGGGGTGTACGGAGGAGATGACCGGTCTACTGTTTTGTAGCAGAACAGTCTATGAAGGAACAGCGTAGGTGGAACACACCAGCCGAAGGCATCGTTTGGAACATGTGCTCCCAAGTCCCCTGAGAAATGTTTCCATAGATTTGCATCATGTGACCTTGAGTATTTTATTAAAAAAAACAACAACTCTGTGCCTCAGTTTCCTCAAGAGCAAATGAGGGGAGAGAATACTTTCTTAGCTCAGAATAGTATTGTGAAACTTAATTAAGGTTTGTTAAACATTTTGAAGTCAGAAAACTGTCTATGGCTATGTCTGCACTAGGGGCTTAAGTCGACTTAAGCAATTCCAAGTCTACATTTAGAATTTGTTAAGTCGACTTAAGCAATTGCTTAAGTCAACTTAATAACTCCTGCCCTGTAAGTCAACCTAAGCATTTAAGCGGACTTTACAGGGTAGGGCCTCGTGGTGTGAGTGGGCTCCTGGGCCCCAATCCAACCCTCAGCACCTGATCTGGCTCCTGCCATGTGGCCAGGAACTAGGGGCCAGATCCAGCTCCCTGCTCCTCTCCACAGGTGGCAGGGGCTGGCAGCCAGTTTCTGCCGTCTGCAGAGAGAGGCTCCTGCCCTGGCCACTTGCAAAGCAGCCAGCAAAGCAGCTCAGAGCCTGGTCAATTTTGCAGGCTGCGAGCCAGCTCCTAGCCCCCACAGCCTGCAGAGAGGGGCTGGGAGCCAGATCGGGTTCCCAGTCCCTCTCTGCGGGCTGCAGGAACTGGCAGCTGGTTCCCACAGCCTGCAGAAAGGGGCTGGAGGATTGGGCTTCCAGCCCCTTGCTGTGGGTTGCAGGAGCCAGCTTCCGGCCCTCCGCTGCCTGCTGCAAGGGGCTGGGAGCTGGATCTGGCTCCCAGATGCTTGCCAGTGGCAGCTGGGGCCAAATCAGCCCCCATGCCAGACTGGGCTCCAAGAACCCGATCGGCACCAGGTGTGGGGCAGGGGGCATGGTGGCCTGGGCTATGTCTGCAAACATACCTTGAAGTTGACTTAACAAGGTTGACTTAAAGTCGACCTTGTTAGGTTGACTTCCAAGGGTCTCCTAGTGTAGACATAGCCTATATGTCCACAGTATAATGATAAGGATGACATTATTGATTGATAATGACACAAGCTTTAGGAAAGCAAACTCTGTTACTAGATGAGTGTAGTGGCTAGCATCTCTGCTTAACATGCAGAAGATCCTGGGTTCAAGTCCCAGGGGGTTGGACTCAATGATCGCACGAGGTCCCTTCCAGCCCTATGATTTGATTGATTGATCAGTTCTTGCAAAGGCAGCAGAAGTTACTTCCACCTCTGCTTAACATGCAGAAGGTCCTGGGTTCAATTCCCACGGGGTTGGACTCGATGATCTCACGAGGTCCCTTCCAGCCCTATGATTTGATTGATTGAAAGTCTTCCTTCCTCTTCAAAAATGCCTTTCTGCTGTAAGAACAACACACACACCACTGACGTCCTTTCTGCTCAATCAAACAAAAAGAAATTAAATTAACAAAAAGCAAAACCCTTCCCCCAGCAAAATGTTTAATCCAAAAGAGACACGCCATGAAATACAACACAGACGTTGCTGTTGGTATTGATTTTATGTGGATGGTGCTCTGCTGGACACCAGCATAAAACTAGGACAGAAAAATACAGGCAACAGATTCTCAGCTGGTGCAATTTGACGTATCTCTGCAATCTGCTCCAGTTGATAGCTTGTTCCAGGAACCTCCTTGTCAGAAAGGAGTGAAATATCAGCAATCCTGAGTTTTGTCCACAGCCTTGAGTTATAAAAAGAAAATATGACCGGAGCAAACAAGAGATTGAATTTAATTAATGGTCCTAAACCTGTTGCTGAATGGAAAAAGAAACAAAACCTGACATGACCAGGATGAACCAGTGCTTTGTTTCTCACAGGGGTCTGTCTTGCTGTTGTGTCGACAGGGAACAGCATTCTGAATTGTTACCAGCTGCTACTCTACATTGCGGCAGCAGGAAGTGGCACTCAGTAAGTAGCTCCATGGCTAATACCTGTTTTAAAAAGAATAGTGTTTTCAAGAAATATTCTCAGGCATCTATGATTTTGGCATAATAATCATACAAAAAGATAGCTCTATTAGGGTAGAAAACCACAACAGAATATAAAGGAAAATCTCAACATACACGTTCTTAACTTTTAAGAGAGGGAAGCACATTTCCTTTACGTTCACAAAATGAACATTCAGAGCAATGCAATTAGTTTCTCCCAGCTGGAGAGGCAGGGAGGAGGGAAGTTAAAAAATGAGACAAATGTCCCATTACTGGCAGGGCAGGATTAAGACATGCTGGGGTCCTAAGCTATGTCAAGACTCAGAGGCCCCATGCTATAAAAAATAGAGGGGAAAATGTGTATTACATTGTAACAGAAAGGGTAGTGAAAAATATATGAGAAACCATAATATTTGCATATATACATAGGCAGAAAAAAAAGCAAGGAGTCCTGTGGCACTTAAAGACTAACAGATTTATTTATTGCATGAGCTTTCATGCAAGAAAATCCCCCTTCATCTGACTGACTCATGCTATAAATAAATCTGTTAGTCTTTAAGAGCCACAGGACTCCTTGCTTCTTTTGCTGGACTAGACTAACACAGCTGCCCCTTTGGAACTATACATAAACAGAGATGCAACAAAAAATACTAAATAAAACATGCATTTTGCAAAAAGCCTTATTTGCATTATCAATTACAATTATGATAAATCTTTTTAGTTATCTCTGACATATTTGGAGGCCCCACATAATGTGAGGCCCTAAGCCATAGCTTACATGGCTTGCACCCAAACCTAGCGCTGGTTACAGGTGTTTTAACACTAAAGCCAGATCTGTGGATGGATTTTGTATGACTATTGGTCAAGATGGATTTTCATCAATATAGTTGCATCAGTGCATGTAGGGACAAAATTAAAAAAGTTGAGGCACACAATGAGTTATAACTAGTAAAGGACAAAAAAAGACAGGAAGAAGAGGTTCTATAAATACATTCACAGCAAGAAAAAGGTGAAGAAAAATGCAGTTCCTGTACTTAACAAGGAAAGAGCTAATAATGGAGTATATCAAGAAAGGTGAGGTGTGTAATGCCTTGTTTGCATCAATCTTTGCTAAAAAGGTGAATTGTGACCAGATACTTACCAAAATATTTATAACATGGGCAAAAGGAATTCAAGGCAAACCAGGAAAATTATAAGTTATTTGTATATTGGATGTATTGAAATCATCGGGGCCTGATGAAATTCACCCTGGGGTTCTGTTGTGATAACTGGGCCTACTCATGTACTCTGTCACAGGAAGATTTTAAAAGTAGGTTAGACAAATCAGTCAGAGATGACTTAAGTGGGTACTTGGTCCTGCCATGAGGGCAGGAGGCTGAATTAGATGACCTCCTTCCAGCTCTACCTTTCTATAATTCAACCCCTTAATGTGGACAATTAGACCAGTACATAAATGTTTGTATTCTGGAATATACCATATGGGAATGAGATAAACCACTTCTATACTGGTGTAATTGTGTCCACACATTCCACTTTCACTGTTCTGGTATAGATAAAAGGCTACAACTTGTGTGTTTTGACAAAGTCATAATGTGCTAAGTCATGGGCAAGCCAAAATAAACTCTAGATTAGAAAGATAGATACACAGGGCTTGAAGTAAAACCACTGAAGTCAAAGGGACCCTTTCTATGAATTTCAATGAGCTCTGGACCAGGACCATCAATAAGATCTCATTGAACTTTAATAATCAAACTTAATGGCTATATAACGTAGGCTAATCAGTCCCTGTTTGGACACACAAATAAAGAAATCTGCCCTTCAGAAGCGCTGAGCTTTCCTGAATTTCCCTAAAGTCCCATGCAGCTGGGGATGCTTGGCACCTCTGCAGATGAGGCATTTCCTGAGTCACTTGGTTTGCAAGCTCTAGCCGGCAGGTGGCTAAGAAGCTTCAATCTGTATTGTTTTCTATAAAAACTGGGTGTGACAGATAGGGGTGAAAAAAAAGGATGACTGTTGAAATGGTTCTTTACTTATGTGTCCAACTCCTAGCAGGGACGGAAGAGCCTAAATTACATCCCTTTTCAACTGGGCTTGGATTTTAAAGTTCAGTGTTTGTAAGGGAAGTGTCATTCTGGCCAGGATGGAGTAAGTGTGGGTGTGGTGGGGAAGACGGAGACTATGGGTGGAGCTGAAACCTGATTTTCAGAAGTGCTGAACATCCACAAATCCCACAGAAGTCAATGAGTGGAGAAGTCCAGTTAACAACCCATAGCCTCCCCCTCTCCATCTGCTGTCCAAAATGACACTTTTCTTACAAGTATTTTAGAACTTCTACTCCTTTTTCATGTATTTCCACATCCCCTTCTCATCCCCTCCACATTAACATTCTTGGGCCTAGTAATGGTATAATAGGGTGAAACTCTATGGCCTGTGATCTGCAGGAGGCCAGATTAGAAGACCTAACGGTCCCTTCTGGCTTATTAATCTATGACACCATTCCCTACCTCACGCCATCCATGTCCCCTCTATGCTGCTTCTGGTTCTCTGCACACACATACTCTCCTGTAAGGTATCTCTACACTCTGTTGACTTAACAAGGTCAACTTTAATTCGACTTAAAGTTGACCTTGTTAAGTCGACTTAGCACATCCACATTGAAAACTGTCAGCTGCCTGCATCCACACAGGCAGCTGTTAGGTTGACTGTTCCTGGTGGCCAGGAACTCTGGGAAGGGGCCTGGAGGTCAATTAAGTCAACTTAAGTGCTATTCCCCATCTACACTGGCATTAAGTCAACCTTAAGAGGTGGTGTTATTAAGTCGACTTAAGGAAGCGCTTAAGTCAACTTAATAAAAGCCCAGCATGGCCGTTGGGGTCTGTAGGTTGACTTAAGTTTCCTGAAGTCAACCTAAGGCTCCAGTGTAGACGTACCTATAGAGCTGAAATGCTGGGGTAAAGGTATTATGATGTCCCAATGGGGGCAAGTTTGACGCAAAGAGATGGAACTTTGGAATTAGTCATTAGGTAAGAAACGCCCCCTGAATTTTTCTGAAATTGTGCCCTAAGCATATAGGAGTCAGGTAGGATCTTGCTTAACACGTGAGGAAATTAAATCTCCCCTTGAGAAAACTGTGTTGCCCAGAGCAGTCTGGAGGCTAGGAGAGAGATGAAATGGGTGGAGAGCTAGTTGGTCTCACCTCAGCCTCAGGTCAGTCCGAGATGTCCCTCACTGAAGGCCCTGGCAAATCTGTGCTACTTGAAGTTAATCTCTGGGCTATTATTGGTTTGTTAGAATTCCTTATTTGTTTCTGTCAATAAATAATTTTCTCCCCCACCCCCAGCATTCCAGACTTTGAACTTATTTGAGCAAGAGCTGAGCTCGCTGACTGCCGGTGTCCCCATTTTCCTGGAAAATGAGGGACACGTGACATCCTAGGTTGGTTAGCTCTCGGGAAAGTTGGTGGGGAAAATATTTAGACATGGGATGGCTACAGAGAACAAATTTCAGTGCTCACCATGGAGCAGCTCTGCCACACTTACACAAACATAGCTAATTTCTCCTCACCACCCTCTTTGAAGTGTGGAAACAGTGCTCTCCCCAGGCCATAGAGGAGTTCAGTGATGGGAGGACCCAGATATCACAGATCCTCAGATCACTAAACAATCTCTCATTCAGTAGCTGATCTGGGACTGGCTCTTCTTCACAGGGGGTGGATAGGTGAATCTTCCTGTCCTTTTGCAGCCCGTATTAGAGCGAGACACACTGCAGCCCTGCAACACAAGGCCTGCTTCCTCACACACACGTATGAATATACAGCAGCCCGAAAGGCAGGTCCAGACTGCTTCCACTCAACTCCTCCCCTCCACACACACTGGCCATTCGTGCAAAACCAGCTGGAAGTGTGTACCTCCCAGAGAAGCTAGGTAACTTTAGATCTGCACTTCAAGTAAATTCCATCAAAGTCTGCTCAGATATAACACTAACAGAGAACCAAATGACTGCACCGCACAGGGACATAGGATGGGACCTTCTGGGGCATCAAGTCCAGTTCCCTGCTATGACAACCCCATCAGATAATCCCATTCATAAACATACAAAGTTTCTCTTTAACATGAGTTAGGGTCTTTGCTCCACTACTCCTCTAATTCCCAGCCTGAACTGATTCATGGCCAGTTTATACTAATTGGTCTTGTGCTGACACTGTCCTTTAGCTTAAATGCCTGGTGTAGACACATTTCAAACATGACATCTGGAATCCAACTCCAAATGATAAATCCATCTCACAGGGACACCACTGGGAACTGGTGTCCCTTTCTGGAGCACTTTGTGTCATGAGTCTAACATAGTGAATGGTTCATATTCACCCATATTCCATGTGTTGTTTTCCCTCAAGATCAATACAACAGGTGTTCATTTTAATTATCTGAGAACACTAGTGTGATCAGAAATTGCTCATCTGGGGCAGAAGGTCCTGGGTTCAATTCCCAGGGGGTTGGACTCAATGATCTCACGAGGTCCCTTCCAGCCCTATGATTTGATTTGACATGTTTCAAGATCTACTCTCCAGATCAGATTGAAATCCTGAGCAATGCAAGCAGACGTGATCGTACAGCAGTAACACATGGCTCTGATGTAGCACTTGTTACCACTAGACCTCAAAGCACTTTACACTCTTCAATGCACTTATTCTCAAAATACCCCTGGGAAGCAAGTATTGTTATCTCTATTTTTACAGATGTGAAACTGAGGCACAGAGAGATAAGGGATTTGCCCATGGTCATGCAGGAAGTCTGTGTCAGAGTCGACAATTGAACCTAGGTCACAGGTTAGTACCCAAACCATGGACCCTGCCTGTCTGTGTTGCTGGGTAGGATCATTACTGCAACACACATGTTCTGGTCATGCTTCCTTATATTGCTATACTGTTTAGTACTTGTAGTTTCATAGAATCATAGAAACTGGAAGGGACCATGAGCAGTCATCAAATCCAGTCCCCAGCACTCATGGCAGGCCCAAGTACCCTCTTAAACCATCCCTGACCGGTATTTGTCTAAACTGCCTTTAAACACTTCCAATGATGAGATTGCACAACCTGCCTAGGCAACTTATTCCAGTAGTTAATCACCCTGACAGTTACAAATTATTTTCTAATGTCCAGCCTAAACTTCCCTTGCTTTAATTTAAGTCCATTGCTTCTTGTCCTATCATTGGCAGTTAAAGAGAATAATTTTCTCCCTCCTCTTTTTGACAGCTTCTTAGATACCTGAAAACTGTCGTCATGTCCACTTTCAGACTCTTTTCCAGACTAAACAAACCCAGTTCTTTCAATCTTCCCTCATAAGCCAAGTGTTCTAGACCTCTAATCATTCATGTTGCTGTCCTCTGGACTTTCTCCAGTTTGTCCATATTTTTCCTGAAATGAGGCGCCCAGAACTGGACACAATACTCCAACTGAGGCCTAATCAGCGTGGAGTAGAGTGGAAGAATTGCTTCTCGTGTCTTACTTACAATATTCCTGTTAATACATCCCAGGAGCCAAGCTTGCTTCTCCTTCCTTAGGAGAAGACCATTGAAATAAATGGCATTAGAGCAGAACCAGCATGAGGAGAAATATGCAAAACCCTCTGAAGTGTGTAGCAGTGAGCATGTGCCCTCTGGTAGCGGGATCTAGATCAGTAGTTACTGTAGTGTCCTGTTAAGGAGCCAGGATAGTGCTACAGATTGGAAATTAGGGTTCCTGGGTTCTCTTCCTACCTCGAGATAGGGTGACCAGATAGCTAGTGTGAAAAACCAGACTTTTTTTTTTAACTGGGGTTGGGGACATAGCTGTGTATAGGAGACAAAGCCCTGAATATTGGGACAGTCCCTGATATTACCAGGACGTCTGGTTAGTGGTTACCTACCGTTGGCTTCACCTTGGACAAATCCCTTAGTCTTAGCTGACCTGTCTATCAGATGAGGATAATACTTTGATAACCTTCCCGCTGAGAGCTTTAATCAATGTGCCCAAGGTGCATCAAGATTCTTGATCAAAATATCCAGAGAGTCTTGCAAAATTAGCAGCATTTTAGGAGACTTTGCTTTCTTCTGATGCAGTAGCAAGACAGCAATGGCTACAGCTGGAGACTAGTTGGTCGATTGGTCGGACCTTGGCAATTATTCTACCGACGATGCTGCATTTACACGCACAAAATTGTGGCTCAGCACAGTTGCCCTGGGGGAAGCTGTAGTGTAGATAAAGCACAGGCATTTTTAACATTATTTAACGCTATTTCAACTGTGCTCTGGAGCTTCCCCCATTACTACCACTGAAAGGAAATACGCATCCTCTTTTTTGTCATGTAGGCCAGGTCCCTGCCTCTTCTACAGCATTTTAGCTCAGCTTCCCACATTGACAATAATTCTTCTTGTTTCAGTTACATACACCTGCCAGAAAAGGGTCCTTGAATGTTTACTGTTAACCAGAGACAGGATTGTGTATTGCTTCTGGATGGAAACTGACTGCATGGCACATAAACCCTTTTTAGCCATCTGCAAGGAAAGTCACTGAACAGAAATGAGGGTGGGGAAAAAAGAGAAATCCAAAATCATTCACATTAGCATGAACTTCAACTTCACTGCTTTTCCCCCATTCTGTTGTCAGGCATCCTAAAGCATCTGCCTACCTTTGTTTAACAGTCACCCTCTGCACCTTAAGAACGCTGCAGAAACCCAGCCTGGTAAGCAATCTCCATAAACTGCTTTGCAAATGAACAGCTTAAACTTCTGAATAGGACACTTTTATTTTTAAATTGAAAACCAGTTCTTTTTCAATCAAAATGTTTGCAAAATATATTGCTGGCATCATTTTTTTTTCATTTGCAATTTTTAAAAAATCCTTTTTCTTTTTAATCCAGAGGGGTCATTTACCAAAAACCCAGTTTTTTTGTTTGTTTGTTTTTTTGGGGGGGGGGGAACAAAAATGTTTCAGAATGCTAATTGAAATAGTTAGAATGCCAATAATGATGTTAATAAAAAATTGAAAGAAAAATATAAAGAAAAAAAACCCTCATGAAAAACTAGCCCATTTCAACTGCTGTGGAACAAAAAGAATAACTTCTAGTTCAAAAATGGTCATGCAAGTTTTTTTTATTATTATTTCCATTTTTCTGTTCTGCTCATTGGACACTTGTCTTGCCTTATTGACAGTACAGGTTTTTTTCTGGGCAGAGAATGAGTCAAGCTTATTAGTAATAGCAGAAGTACACTTATATTGTAGTAGGGCCTGAATAGCCCAGTAGGCACTCCTTACTTTGAAATTCATCTGAGCATCACAGTATACTGATACAACCCACTGGGGGCAGCTGGGAGAACATCCTGAGCTGTATAACCCACAAACTGAAAGATCCAGGTTTAACAATGGACTCTATTATGGCTTTATGAAACCTAACTGTTATTGTCTAGAAATTAGTAGTATTGAAATTGAGGGTAAAGGAAGCTTGGGAATAAATGAATGAAAATGCAGAGACCCTATGAAGAGATACTCTAACAGTAAAACAAACAAGGAGTCCTGTGACACTTAGGCTATGTCTACACTTAGAACATTACTTCAAATTAACTTACTTCAAACTAATTAAATTGAACTAATAATGGTTAATTCAAAGTAAGTTAATTCAAACCAACATGGCCCCAGTAGAAACCCAAATTGAACTAGCATGTCCATGAACAGGACTTGCTAGTTTGATTTAGGAAGGGGGCACCATGGGTAGTGTGGTAACATGGCCCCTGTGAAGGGCCATGCCCCCATCCAATCCCCCACTCGACTCTAGCCACGCTGAGCCGGGCGGCAGGGTAAAGCATCCCAGCCCAGCTTGGGCAGCACTGGCCAGGTGGGGGAGAAGGTATCCCCCACCCAGCCAGGGGACTGGGGTCAGATCAGTCTCCGGGCTGATTGCCCAGGGCAGGAAGAAGGCCAAACTGGGTAAATTTGAACTAATGGTTAGTTCCAATTAATGCAGTGCCATTGGGTTAATTTGAACTAATAAGTTCGAATTAACCCGTATTTTGAAGTTAAGGGAGGCTTTATGACTTTGAAGTAAGCTTTAGTTACTTCGAAGTAAGGACTTTCTTACTTCAAAGTAATGAATGCCAATGTGCCCATGCATTAATTTAGTTCAAATTAATCCTCATTAATTCAAGCTAAATTACAAGTGTAGGCATAGCCTTAAAGACTAACACATTTATTTATTGCCTGAGCTTTCATGGGAAAAATTCCCACTTCATCAGACACTTTGAAGATAGGGTATTTACAAAATGGGAGGAAAATAAATGCAGGGAAGTATATGTCATAGGATCAGGTCACACTGTAACAGCAGATCAAAGCAGTTGTGAAGATTCAAACACTGGGGAACAGGACATAGAGGGAGATGGAGTTAAATCACCTCTTGTAATGGGAGAAAAATTCAAAGTCCCTATTAAGTCCTGAAGCAATTTAATCAAATTTGCAAATATATTCAATATAACAGGACAAACTCACTTTGAAAGCCTTTTAATCCTTTTTTAAAAGATTGGCTCTTTCTAGTCCCTGCAGCAATAGACTGACCTCTAAAACAAACAAACAACTCTGCAATTTCAGCGGAACATAAGGCTTCTGCCTAGCCTGGCAATGAGAAGGTTAACTCATGAAGATGGTCTGCGTATTCCAAAACAGGACTCTTACCCTGCCAACCTGAAACCAGGCTGGACTGACAAACTGTGGTCATGGGTATGCCTTCCCCTTTGTCACATTCAGGTTACAGTAACTGCTGGTGTATATGAAGCAATCTTGGTCTGGTCCTTTCCTAGTTTTGCAATTATGATTCTCAGCTACAGCAAACTTCTGCTTCTATAGTTTCCCATATTATCTTAAAGATTTGGTTTCTCTTTCTGTTTGGCTTTGTTTCTCCAGCTCTATCGGCTCAGCTCTTCTCTCTCAATTACTATAATCAATGCTTTTTACTGTGATGAACCCCGGGCTGGCCAGCTGAACCCTGGGTGGGATGTTCAGAGCTGCTAAATTCTAATTCCAGCTCGATAGTGATTATCTCTGTGACATTGTGCAAGTCTCTTACCCACTATGTGCTCAGTTTCCTGAGCTACAAAACAACCTATTGCATGGGAGACTCTGTCTGTCAATGCTTCTGGAGTAATTATGCTAAGCTCAATTGAAGTATCTGGAAGATCTGTATGGGGAACTTTTATCAATAGCATATAGTCAATCATGAAATAACTCCACTCCATTGGTGGTCACTGGTCTCATTGATTTTTTAAAAAATCAATAAACTTTACAGAAGTTATTTGGCCCCTGCAGCCATCCCTCAGAATGGGAGTATCTGAGAATCAAGTTTAAACGAACAAAAAACTTTACAACAAAAACATGGGAGTGAATGCAGATTTTGGTTTTGGTTCTACAAGCTATGATCCAGGCGGGAGCGGAAAGCTGCTTCTCAGAGCATGTGACATCTTGTAGAAATACAGGGCTGGGCTCATGCAGGAAATGCTGACTGGGTGCCCCAATCATGAATGGAATGCACACATCTTGCCTTTACATAGTGCTGAACTGTATGAACTGCTGCGTCTTTTTCCGCCTCTGTCTCCTATGGATCCTGTGTGTATGATGTGTCATTTTTGCTCATTCCTCTCTATAATGTTGACTCCTCCACTTTTCCAACAAGTTTCCAGTCATTAGATTTTCAATGCATAACCTTGAGAAGGGACACAAATGCAAAGAACTGGGAGAATTGATAGACAAATGCATCCGGGTTTCCAGCATGGTTCAAAGCCAGCTCTATGGGTATGTCTACACTGGAGGCTCTGTTAAGTTGACTTTAAGTGGACGTTGTTATGTCGACTTAGAGAGTCCACATTGAAAACTCCTGTCAACTGCCTGCATCCACACTGGCAGGTGCTAGGTTGACGAAGGAGTGATGCATTGTGGGTAGCTGTCCCTAGTGGCCAGGAACTCTGGGAGGGGGCCTGGAGGCCAATTAAGTTGACTTAAGAGCTATTCCCCATCTGCACGGGCTTATGTTGACTTAATAAAGTCAACTTAAGTCAACTTATGGAAGCACTTAAGTCGATTTAATAAAAGCCCGTTGTGGCCGCAGGTGTCTGTAGGTCGTCTTAACCTTCCTTAAGTCGACCTAAGGCTTCAGTGTAGACATATCCTATAAGAGAAAACAAACAAGAGAAGCTTCTTCAAGATGCAGAGCTTTGAGTTGCTGTGAAATCTTCTGAGACCACTAACTCCAGGGAGAGAGCACGGTTAATACCAATACCAGAAGTCCAGCATGCCCTTCATTGCCGAGAATCACTTCACCCACTAGTGATGTGCAGCCATTTCTCGAGTAGAAGGTGGTAGTCGTGTACCACAGCACAGCGGCCAAGGACAGAGAGTAAAGATTCCTGCCGCCCCATGGAACTGCAATGGAATTTCAACAGGCAAAATGGAATTACTCCCATCAGAAGAGGCATGTAGGCAGGGAGCAGTAAGGTGTATTCTATTGTGCAGTGATGGGAAGTTTTGAGGAATAATTCACCTCTGAAATCATCAGCAACTACCTGTAATTACAGCTGGTTATTTCAGAAATCAGTTCTCCCTAAAAGAAAGAGAGAAGACACATGATCCTTGATGGGTCATCAGTGAATCAAAGCCATTAACAATTTTCACCAGGTTAGAGTCACTGCACTGTGTTCAGATGACCAATTCCTGACAGTTCCTCCTGCCCCTGCCACCACTTGAGCTCCCCCGTGATATGCTACCAGCACTTTAACAAGGCGTTCCTAGACACCAAGATTCAGATGTGCAGCCTGTGAACTAACATGCATATTCCCACAGAGGACAGAAGTACAATTTATCTCCCCTTTTATTTAAAAAAAGGGGCTTAAGTGAACCAAGATGACACCACCATTTGGTGAACAACATAATTCACCAAAGCCACTTGTACTTTGTTCCTGAAAACTGTGCTAAACACAAGAATTGGAGATGGAAATCATTTTGCACCCATCCCACCAACAGTTACTACTCCTGTACAAGTAGCAGTTGGACAGTGTTCGGCTCTGTAGGAGCTAAGAGAGGCTCCAGCAGCCTCCTCTGGGGCACCATCTCAAGATTCCTGCAGTGTGGTGAAATCAGGTCCATGTGGCAGTCAAAACCTGTTTGCTCTGCAGAAGTATTTAATTCTCAGGGAGAAGAGTCTTGTCACGTACTCCTACAGAGCCTTATGGTTAAAGTTTTCAGAAGTGTTCTTTGGTTTTTTGTACATTTCCTAGCACCTATTATGCATTGGTACTCAAGATTATACACCAATAGCCAGAAAGCGCATGAAATCCCAGTGTAGACAAGAGACATAGCTCTTAGTCAACTTCTGAATCAAAGCTGTCACCACCACCTCGGGTATGCAGTAATCCTGTTTGTAATATTCCTCCTTGCCTAGTACACCTCCGGGCTGGACAGCATTGTTAATCATCTACTGCCACCCTGTGGTCAAAGCCCATCACTTTGCTTTCCAACTAATCTTGTTTAACTTCATTTTTTGCAGACCTCTTAGCAACTGCTTTGAATGGGGTGCTCCCCATCACCGTTCGGAAACAGAATTCATACTTGTCCAAAGGCATGCCCATGACAGACATTTGAATTTGAAAGTGTTGAACTCTTACTTCAGTGCCCACTCTAATTAAATATACTATGTACACACCAACATACACTAATGCAGCTAGTGAAAAAAAGTCATCTACAGACCCTAGCACAACCACACACATATACTTACTTGATCTGTAACTAGTGCCTGTAGAATGGTGGCACCTAGGAAGTTTAGCTGGCTAGAAAGAGATTTGGGAGCTAAGAATATCCAAAGCCTATCCCCAGCATTTAGGTAAATCTGTTGGATTAAGACACCCCTCAGACCCTCACCTGCCTAAGAGGGAATACTATCCATTTATCATTCAAGAAACTGTATTGGTTAATGTTGATGAAGCACAGTGAAGACGACCATTACACATGACAGGCATTGACACTTGCCACATTGTGGACCAGTGCGTTCACCTGCAATAGACAGAGTAATTGTATTATGCTAACTGTAGTTCTCAACCTTTTGCAGGTTGAGACACACTTCACAACGTGTCACAACTCTACAGGACATGCCAGCCTACCCCCCACAGTCTAAATCCAGCCTTTCTCTCTCTCTGTCACACACTTACCACTGTGTGGGGACACAGTAATATCATAGAATCATAGGTTGGAAGCAATGTTCCCTCTAAGCCGGTGATGCAGCTGAGCAAGTTCCTGGGCCTGGCCCGGGCCCCTGAGCCTCTGCCCACTGGCTCCCCAAGTGCATCCATAACTTGCTCAGTTGCATCACCAGCTTAGAGAGGCAACATTGTATAGATTTTCTGATTGAGATGCCTCTTCAAATAGTCAATCTTCCATGAACTCCATGTCTTTCCTTTAGCAAAATCACGGCTTGTCTTGGCTTCTGCACATGACAAGCATAATATGCCTTTGTCCTCAGAGTAAGAAAATAGCTGACCCACTTTGACATGCTGCACCTCTCCAGATTCCATAGTCTCAGTTGCAATTAATTCATTTAGCCATGTCATCTTAAAATTTCCAATACCTTTATATATCTTGACTTCACTGCAATTGTCCTGCACCAAATTGTTGGTTGTACGCTTTGTCATTTTGTGTTATGAATTTGAGAAGCTGCTTTGTGGGACGGCTTCTGATTTTTTGGTTGTCTGTAATCTCAGCTCACCTTTAGAAGATGGGAAAATATATAAGCAAATGTGTGAGAAATTACACAGATAAGAGCTGATGATCACCAATAGCCAAGAATTTATTTATTTATTTATTTTACAGATTCCTAATGAATGTGCCAATTCTGACTAGATCTCACTGACTGAGCTAAATGAAGTCACCCTGATCTAGGCCTATATATTACTTGAGTTGATGTTAATTAAGGTCAATGACAGTTTTTCCACTTTACTTAAAAAGTTAGATCAGGCTGCCTTCTCTTTCTGCTACAATCCCCATCTACCAGTTTTGTGTTGTTCTTGTCTGCAAGCTTTGAACTTTCCTTTACCAGCTTCCAACTGAAAACAGAGTTGTGCTAAAAATACATGCAGGGGACACCTCCTCCTAAAGCCATTGTTTATGGCACTTGGTAAAGATATAAAATGGGAGGACATGCAGTTTGCCTATAATATATTGTCAGGGCCATTCACTTAAATGTGAGCACAAGGTGGGGTGTGCCTCTTGGATACCACAGAGCCAAGCATGTGTGAATACCTAGTATAGTGAGCCATTGAGAGATCCTGGGATGGAAAGTGCTGTAAAAATGCTGTGTGTTAATAAAGTAACATAAGGTTCTATACAGTTTTCTGTGTTTATTCTGAATCTTGGGTAGAATTTGTGTGTTGTGTCTACCTATCCCACTGTTTCCCAACTAGTGTGCCACAGCATTTTTTGAAAAATTACTCAAAGAGCTCTGGATTGGCTCATGAAAATGTATGGCTTCATTTGGAAACTATATGGCAGTGTGCCTCAAATGAATTAAAGGTAGCAAGGAGTGCCACTGCAAGGGCAGAGAAAACATTGGGAATCACTGACCTATGTGGCAGCAATGACTTGAAAAGGAAACAATACATTTCCTTACACATCAACGCTCCCCTCCCCCCCGTGTAGCATAAGCTTACCCCCATTTCTAATCTGCTCCCAGCCTGGGATCCCCCACCCCGGCTCCTCCACTCCCCCAGCTCCTCCGCTCCCCGCCAGCCCCGATCACCCGGCTCCTCCACTCCCTGCCAGCCCCGATTCTCTGGCTCCTCCGCTCCCCACCAGCCCCAATCCCCTGGCTTCTCTGCTTCTGCTCCCTGCCAGCCCCTCCCCAGGCTTCCTGGCGCCCAGGAGAAATGTTTCCGGGGCCAGGCATGGCTTGTGGCAGCTGGACTTGCGCCTGGGTCAGGGCTTGCTGCGCCAGTGAGCAGCGGCAGCTGCGCTACTGCTCACTGGCACAGCTTAGAGGGAACATTGGGAAGGGACCTCATGAGGTCATCTAGTCCAACCCCCTGCTAAAAGCAGGACTACTTCCACTAAACTATCCCAGCCTATCAATCAATCAATCCATAGGGCTGGAAGGGACCTCATGAGATCGTTGAGTCCAACCCCCTGGGAACTGAACCCAGGACCTTCTGCATGTTAAGCAGAGGTGCTAGCCACTACAACTGGACCTTAAATATCTCCACTGATAGAGATTCCACACACCCTTAGGCAACCCATTTCAATGCTTCACCATCCTCCTAGTGAGAGAGTTTTTCCTAATATCCAACCTCAACCTCCCCAGCTGCAACTTGAAACCATTGCTCCTTGTTCTGTCCTGTTACTGAGAACAGCTGAGCTCCCTCTTCTCTGGAGCACCCCTTCAAGTAGTTGGAGGTTGCTATCAAATCCTCTCTGTCTTCTCTTCTGCAGGCTAAATAAGCCTAGTTCCTTCAGTTTTTCTTCATAGGTCTTGTGCTCCAGCCCCTTGATCATTTTTGTTGCCCTCTGCTGGACTCTTTCTAATTTGTCCACATCCTTCCTGTAGTGGGGAGCCCAAAATTGGACACAGTATTCCAGATGTGGCCTCACCAGTGCCAAATAGAAGGAAATAATCACATCCCTCAGTCTGCTGGCAATGCTCCTACTGATACAGTCTAACATCCCATTTGCCTTTTTGGCAACAAGAGCACAATGTTGACTCATATCCAGCTTCCTGTCCATCATAACCCCAAAGTCTTTTTCTACAGTACTGCTGCTTAGCCGCTTGCTCCCCAGCCTGTAGCAGTGCATGGAGTTTTTCTGTCCTAAGTGCAAGACTTTGCACTTGTCCTTCTTGAACCTCATGAAATTTCTATTAGCCTACTGCTCTAATTTGTCTAGGTCTCCCTGAATCCTGTCCCTGCCCTCCAGTACGTCTACCATTCCTCCCAGCTTGGTGTTATCTGTGAATTTACTGAGTGTACAATTTATCCCATCACCAAGATCGTTAATGAAGATGTTGAATAGAGCGAGCCCCAGGACCGACCCCTGGGGCACACCACTCATTACTGGCTGCCAACTAGACATTGAACCATTGATTCCTACCTGCTAAGCCCATTGGTCTAGCATTTTCTATCCACCTTACAGTCCACTCATCCAACCCATACTTCCTTAACTTTCTAATGAGAATGCTGTGGGAAACTGTCTCAAAAGCCTTGCTAATGTTGATCTCACATCAACAGCTATTCCTGCATCCACAAATCCAGTCATCTCATCATAGTAGGCAATCAGGTTGGTCAGGCATGAATTGCTCTTGGTGAATTCATGCTGACTGCTCTTGATTGCTCTATTTTCCTTCAAGTGATTCAGGATGGATACTCTGAGGACCTGCTCAATGATTTTTCCAGGGACTGAGGAGAGGCTGACCGGTCTGTAGTTCCCCAGATCCTCCTTTTTCCTTTCTTGAAGATAGGTACTATATTTGCCATCTTCCAATTCTCCAGGACCACCCCCATTCATTGCAAGTTTTCAAAGATAATGGCCAGTGGCTCTACAATCACATCAGCCAACTCCCTCAGCACCCTCAGAAGCAGTTCATCCAGCCTGATGGATTTGTGCACATCCAACTTCTTTAAATAGTCCCTAACCTGACCTTCCATCACTGTGGTCTGCTCTCCTTCTCTCCATTCTGCATTACCCAGTGTGGTAGCCTGGGAGCTGACCCTGCCTGTGAAGACTGAGGTTAAAAAAAAAAAAAAAAAAAAAAAAAAAAAAAAGCAAAGCATTGAGTACTTCAGCCTTTTCCACATCCTCCTCCATGAGGATACCTACCCTATTCAGTAAGGGACGATCCCCAAACCTCATTTGGTTGCTGACGTACTTGTAGAACTCCGTGTCATCCATCACATCCCTTGCTAATTTCAACTCCAATTGCCTTTTGGCCTTCCTGATTTCATCCCTGCAGGCCCAAGCAATATCTATGTATGCCTCCCCAATCATCCATCCAAGCTTTGACTTCTTGTAAGCTTCCCTCAATCCCTTTTATGTTTCAGCTCACCGCAGAGTTTTCTGCTAAGTCATGCTGGGCACTTTCCACATTTGCTGTTCCTTCTGCATGTCAGTATGGTATTTTCCTGTGCTTTTAGAGTTTCTTTAAAATACAGCCAGCTCCTCTTAGACACCTTTCCCTTCAGAGTAGCCTCCCAGGGAGCCCTGCCCATCTGGTCCCTAAGGTAGCCAAAATCTGCTTTTCTGAACTCCAGGATCAGCATTCTGCTTCTTTCCTTTCTTCCTTCAATCATGATTCTGAACTTTACCATTTCATGGTCATTGCTGCCCAGGTTGCCATTCACTTCTACTTTCCTAATCACTTCTGTTTGTGAGCAGCAGTTCAAGGGGCACAAGGCCCCTAGTAGGTTCCTCCAGCATTTGTACCAGGAAGTTGTCTTCAACAAACTCCAAAAAAAGCTTCCTGGATTATCTGCACACTGCTGTATTGCCCTCCCAGCAAATATCAGGATAACTGAAATCCCCCATGAGAACCAGAGCCTGTGATCTGGAAACTTCTGCTAGTTGTCCATAAAATGCCTCATCCACCTCCTCCCTCTGGCATGGCAGTCTCTAGCTGACACCCACCATGGCATCGCCCTTGTTGCCCTACCGTCTAAACTTAACCCACAGACTTTCAACCGGCTCTTCACTTTCACAGTGGAGCTCCACTGTCCCAACAGTGGCTGAGAACCCCTGTGACATACAGGATAATCTGCTTTTACTGTCAACTGAAGACCTCATATAGTTTGTTACTATTTCACCAAGATAAGTCATCTTTCCACTCGTAAAATCCCTCCACCATGAGTCCCAGCCTGGAGTCCTGCTCTCATCTCCTACTGGAACTTGGACACTGAATGACTTAGTAGCAGGTGTGCTATTTTAACCCTGCAAAAAGGAGGAAGTAGCTGAATATGATGGGGCAGATTCTAAAGAAGGTGGATGTTCACATTTTTAAAAGGTAGCAAAGGACAAGTATTTTATTTACACACATGCTGAAATCTGTAGCTTCATTTAAGCATCATAGGGCTCTTTTGTAAAGAAATTTTGCCATAGAAACAGATAGAACATCTGCTGGTTAACATTATCTCTTAAGTGTTTTAGCAAAATTATAGTTTTCCCAGCTTGAGGAATACAGGCTAAGAGGGTACAAGTAGCTGAGCCTTACATTTTGATAACAGGCAAGACCACCACAGTAAATCAGAAAGACATGTCATGCTGAGAGCATTTTGCCCCAATTTTAATAGTATGACTATAATGTACAAATGGGATACTTGTAAGTTTTTGGGTAGAGTACTGCTTTTTACTTAAGCTTGCTCAAAAATGACACTGGTAGGTGCTGGACTAGCAGAATCAGGAGCAGGTTTACACAGTATTTTAAGCACTTCAAGCATGCAGATGCCTAGTGGAATTCACAGGAGAGCTAGTCTGCTTGTTTGCTCACACACATTTGCAAGTGCTACTAGGCACCTACTGCTGCAAGCCTGCTCAGTGATCTGGGACCAACATGTGGCCAACAGTGCTGAAAGCAAGCACAGGAGCCTACTACAGTGTAGCCAGTCAGTTAGCCCTGCCCTGCAGCATACAGGATCAGTCTAATCACTGTTCACTTCCTTTGTTCCCTTTTAGTTTTGATGTGACCCAACACTCAGAAAAAAGGTTAGACATCCAAACACATACGAGTTGTGCCCTGCCTCAAACAGTCTATTAACTGCTAATGTTAGGTCAGAAAGCGAGCAAGCATGAACATGTTTACAAAAGGCTCAGTTCCTTTGTGTACAGTATTCAGAGGAGATTGAGTAGAGTTGGAGGCTAGCAAGCAGATGTTTTATTCCTGAAGTTAGTGTTACAGGTAGAGATTACCTGGACCATTCACCTGTTGGGAGTTTTAGAGTGGCCCTTGACTGCCTCAAGCTTTCTGCATTATGGAATTGCACAGTCCAAAACCAGTTCAGAGAAGCATTTCAGAGTGTTCACTGGGTACAATGCACGTAAGTGTCTTAATTCATGGGTTTCATGAACTGTTGTAAAGTTAGTTTATACAGGTTACTGGGGTGAAAGGGTGGATGGTAAAGAGGCACTCTCAGAGGAGAGTGACACCATCACACTCAAGATCTTTAGACAGTCAATACTCACTGTTCCACACACTTCGGGTACATGGAGCAGACACTTCATGCTGCAGGAGAATGTATAATTTCAGTGCTTGCTTGTACTTGTCATTATGATCCAAGCACCTGCCCATTATTTAGCTGAACTGTTAATTTCAACAAGAGAATCTAATTTATATTGAAGTGAGCCAAAGAGGACCTACCTTAGCTTTTAGATTCTTATTATCCCTGAGAGAGAGTATTTGTACACTAAGCAAAATGTGATCAAAATCATTGCAACTGACACTTAGGGTATTTGCCACACACTTCTCAGACTTCAGTAGCACTTTAATCAGTGGCAAAGTTTCAGGTGAGATTTATCAGTTTGTCCAAGTGTGTCATTAAGTATAGAATAGAATCATAGGGTTGGAAGGGACCTCATGAGGTCTATGTATGCAGATCTATACCTGGATAAAAAGGGTTTTTTGTTCTCTCTCTCACACACACACACACACACACACACACTGACAGAATGTCCAAAGCTTTTTTTTTTTTTTTTTTTTTTAAACATGGAACCTTTTATTGTCAATGAGATATCTGTACAGTCAAGTCACACATATTTTAAACTTCAGAAGAATGGAGTTAGAGGCCTGGGACTATCAGTGACAAAGTAGTCTGGCATATTAGAACAGTTACGAATTTATGCTTCAAAAGTAGCCAAGAAGTTTGTAACTATTTCTTTCAACTTGGCTTCTGTTTGTTCAGAGATCTTCCCATCAGTCCTGTTAGAAAAAGATGGACATGAATTAAACTTCCAATCCAGTAACAGTTCATTCTGGTTTCTGTTCAGCAACCCCCTTCTAGACACACCAATGCAGTCTAGAATCTTGCTAGCTAGTAAATCGAAGTGTCTGTTGCAGGCCAGCAAGTGAGCGAACAGGACTGCAAAGTTGTGTTGCTGAAGATAGCATGTCATTCTGTGGCAACAAAGACCAGTAAAACCTCAGCAAACTGTGATGAAATGGGAAGTACTCTTTTGGCACCAGTTCAATATTTAGGTTAATGAGACTGTTTGCTGCCACTGACTTATTTCAATGCAATCCAAGATGCTTCAGGTACACTTTACAGACCAGGCCATCTGCCCTCCATTGGTACCCTTCAAGCAGAGAAGGAAGGGATGAACATGTTTTTAAACAGAGGCTAATTACTCACATTTTAAAATCCATTTTCAAAGCTCAAGACTTCCAGTGCCATACATCAATATTAATCTCAGTTTATATTTGGAGTGTTATGCATATTACCATTAAAGATTGGGAAGCACTGAAGATACTCATACCTGATTGTGGCTAGAAGAGTCTGGTGCTGGCTCAGAACATGAGCTAGGAAAGCACTCTCAAATTTGGTGATTTTGCTGGGCTCCAGTTTGTCCAAGTGACCTCTTACACCAGCATAGATGACTGCAACCTGTTCCTCAATAGCCATGGGGGCTGCAAAGGAAACAGAGCGTTAGCCAATCGGACTCAGAAAATAGCTCAGTGCTGTGCAAGAGCACCTGGAAAGCTTAGTGTTTATTTCTAACAAGAAAATTCAAACATAGTGAACTACACATTCTGCACTTAACATGCTCACAACTCTTCTGCTTGTGTTTGACTGCAGCTGCAGTAAAGCACAGATCCGTAGTTACAGTTTTAACAGCCTAGCAACCCTGAATTAGAACTGGAAGTCACTGATATATGGCTGCTCCAAGACACCAAAAGGATTCAAGTGTCATGTTGGCTGTGGGCCCAATTTCTTTCCTAGCCAATCAAGTGGTGTATAAAGACAGGGAACTCACCATACTGTCCTTGTTTGAGGAGCTCTGTCAGACGCACCCCACGATTCAGCAACTGTTGAGTAGCAGCATCCAGATCAGACCCAAACTGAGCAAAAGCAGCTACTTCACGATATTGAGCTAGTTCCAGCTTCATGGTACCAGCCACCTAATATACATGACGAATTAGTACAAGTTTGGGTTTTGCATTACCAGTACATCTCATTTTGCAAGAGAGACTGAAATTCCCTAACATCTTCCTTTGAAAGCCATCAGCAGAATGAGGTGCAGTACATTTCAGTTTCATATGATGGATATTAAATTCCCATTTACTGCTTAGGTGTAGGTGTTTCACCATACTAAAGCTTTGGTTTTAGGGTACTAAAGTGGGTCTGGACATTAATGTGAGTTTGGCACAATATAACTGTGAAGATCCTTTCCTGTAGGACAGGATTTACTGGCTTCCTGAAACAATTTCAGTCTCCCAGGGATGGAGGAATTTTAGAGAGGCCAAATGGTAAGGTAGGAAAAGCGTTCCAAAAATAAAGAGCAGCACAACGGTGCAATATGAGAGAAAACAAACTTTTAAGAAGAGTAGCAAGAAGGGAAATACAGCCTTAAAATGGAGATTTCTGCAACTTACATTAATCTAGAGAGTTAGCATTACCATCCTTTTACATTACAGAGCACCACAGATCTTTACTCTGATCAGGGCCAATGCGTTCATGTTTGGATTCAACAGACAACAGCTCTGGTTGACAGCATCCTGTCTCAACTGAACATTTTAGCTCCATCAATACTTGTGAAAAAGAGCATGAGGCCAATTTGAGATTTATTCTTTTAGCAAGTTTACAGTAAGTGTATTTAAATTTTTTATGTAAAGAAACATTAAGTCAGTTCCTCTTCCTAGGATTGAAGAGGGTAACACAAAAAGAGTAAAGAGTATAGGCTAGGAGCCAGGAGTAGGAGTTCACAGAACACTTGCTGCTTGAAAAACAAGGATTCTGTTAACATTTCATGCTCACCTGCTTCATGGCCCTGGTCTGGGCAGCAGAACCTACACGGGACACAGACAGACCAACATTGATGGCTGGACGTATGCCTTTGTAGAACAGCTCAGTTTCCAAGAATATCTGTGAAGACAGATTTAAGTTATCTAAATGCTAACAAGCTTGCTTAAAGTGCCCATTGACTGCCTATTAGGTCAGTTGTTCTCAACCTAGGATGTTGTACTCTTAAGAGTACACAGAGGTCTTGAAGGGGCACATCAACTCATCTAGGTATTTGCTTAGTTTTACAACCAGCTAACTAGAAGCACTAAGTCAGCACAAACTGAATTTTTGTATAGACTTGTTTAAACCACATTATACAATGAATTCAAGTACTGTATTATTCCCATTGATTTATAATCCTATGGTGAAAGTGAAAAAGCAATTTTTCAGTAATAGTGTGTGTGTGATTTTGTAAGCACATAAGCTGTGTGAGAAATTTAGAGTACAAGACCAGCATACTCCTGAAAGAGGTACGGCAGTCTGGAAGGGTTGAGAGCGCCTGTACTATACCACTCAGTCACACAAGCACCCTATGAATATAACTTTGTATACTACCTGTCCATCAGTGATGGAGATGACATTAGTTGGAATGTAAGCGGACACATCACCAGCCTGGGTCTCAATAACAGGAAGGGCAGTCAGGGAGCCCCCCCCAAAGCCATCATTCATTTTGGCTGCTCTCTCCAAAAGACGAGAGTGTAGGTAGAACACATCACCAGGGTAGGCTTCACGACCAGGTGGGCGTCGCAGCAGCAGAGACATCTGACGGTAGGCAACAGCCTGGATAAAAATAAAGATAGGGCAGTCTTTTTAGACTTAGACCAAGTTTAAACCTTATGTCTGTTTAGATTCCAAAGTTAAGGAACTCAGGTAGTTTTGGAATCTTAAAATAGGGAATATTTTGTTTTACCTGTTTGGATAAGTCATCATAAATGATCAAAGCATGCTTTCCATTGTCTCTGAAATACTCTCCCATGGAGCAACCAGAATAAGGAGCTAGATATTGAAGAGGAGCAGCATCTGATGCTGTGGCAGAAACCACAATTGTGTACTTCATAGCATCTGGAAAAAAAAATGTAGTAGCATCATCAATAAGTGCTACTGTTTTGCTTAAAACCCCTTTTAGAGTCTCCCTTTTAGATTACATACCCCCTTCATCAGACCTGAAAGCAGACATCCTATGCAAATTACCACAAACAGGGACTCTGGCACACACAGGAAGGACATTTCAGTTACTGATGCCCCAAACAAGAATTTGCATCAGAGTGGGTTGCTGTAAGGAATGCATTTGACATATGTATACATGAACTAAGTTTTCATCTCCAATTAAGGATGCACAAATCAGCAAGTAATACATCTTTGACCCACCTCTCTAAACCTTGATTTTCTGCTGTCAGAGGATAATAAAATCCTATGCAATCCTGTTACACTAGTTATGAAGTCTTATCCCTAGTTCAGTTGCTGTTTTGGTCTCCCTCAAAGAGACATGTATAGTTAAAATTGAAATGAAGCTAATGCTATGCATAGCTTAAGGGCTCATTCTGCAGAAGACTCCAAAGCAATACAACTTCAGTTTCTGCTGAGACTTAAACACACTGCTTTCAGCCCATGGGATTACAGCACTGGATTCAGGATCTCCACCCACCAGAAGGTGACATCACATGCTCAAAGCAAAGGCAGTACAGATCCATCACCTGTCCTTGGTATTGTCAAACAGCAACAGAAGACTATTGAACTCAGAAGAGAAAACCTCCTCCCCACTGTTCTTGACTTGCAAGATTTGTGGTTACTAACCTGAGACTCCATGTAAGGTCATTTCTTCAGCCTTACCACCTATCATTAAACTCTTAATATGCCCTATTTTGTACTATATCTGTATATCAACAGACCCAAAATTACTAAGCTCCATCTATGTTATGAAATGTGTACATTGCACAGCCTTTCATGTACTGTCACTGAACTTCTGCCAAAGATCAGGGCTAGCCAGAAATCAAAAGCCAACAGTAAAACTATCAAGAGTCCTGTGGCACCTTAGACTAACACATTTCTTCAGGCATAAGCCTTCACAGGCTCCAACCCACTTCAGAGTGCAGTTCTGCTCTGCAAAGCTGCCCAATGAGCAGAACCACCAGGCTCATGTCTGCCTTGGTGCTCTTTCTGGAAGTTGCATTCTGTTGACAGAATATTTTTTGCTAACACTAAGCCCTACACAATGGTCTTGAATCTGAAATTAAATTGGTTCTTTACATGCACATCAGTAACAGCTACAGAAGACAGTTTTGCTATCATTGAAACTTGCCATCGGATTGCACATGTTGGAAGGTTTGTATTAGCAGATCAAGTCATGCACTTTAATCCATCGCTACATGCATACAAGGAATGGTATCAGATTTTTACACTATAAAATAAGTTTTAGAATTCCAGCATTTCCAGGGACTCTTTATACCTGCATCAGTGAGCCTCTTCACCAGCTGAGCAACAGTAGATCTCTTCTGGCCAATTGCCACATAGATGCAGTACAGTTTCTTTTTCTCATCAGTTCCATCATTAAATCGTTTTTGGTTGATGATTGTGTCAATTGCAATTGAAGTTTTGCTGTAAAGTGGCAGAAAGACATTCACAACTTTAGCCCAATTAAGCTTTTTTTGTTTTCTTCCCATCATATTCACAGCTATTTTTTCATAGCCAATAATCATATAGGAGTTTAGACACTAGAAAATAAGTTTCAGAAGACACCAATTTCTTACCCAGTCTGCCTGTCACCAATGATCAACTCACGCTGGCCCCGACCAATGGGCACTAAGCTATCCACAGCCTTGATGCCAGTTTGCATGGGCTCACGCACAGAGATTCTGGGAATGATCCCAGGAGCCTTTAGACCAACTCTCCTACGTGTTTTAGAAGTAATTGGACCCTTTAAAGGAAAAGAAGATTTTGTAGCTATTTATAAAGCATGCCACTAACAAACAAAAATATTTACTGCTATATTTACCTTTCCATCAATTGGATTACCCAGCGCATCTACAACACGGCCTAACAGCTCATCACCAACAGGGACATCCACAATGGCACCAGTCCTCTTCACAATGTCTCCTTCCTTAATCAGTCTGTCATTACCAAACACGACAACTCCAACATTGTCAGGTTCCAAGTTCAGAGACATTCCCTAAAATAGAGGTTTTGCCATTATGGAGTAGTTTGATGCAACCAGGAATTGAGTTAGTTCTCATAACAGGTTCTTCAGTTCTGAAAATTATTAATAAGATATTCTGAACAGTGACAGATTTAAACACATTAAAGTTCAATGTCCTATAGATAGGATTTATCATAACAGGAAAACTAAGCCTGTGAGTCAAGTTGGTCCTAGGGGCAGAGTTCTGCCTATTTTAAAATTCATAAGACACCAGGACAATGCAGAGTAATACCTATTGGAAAAACAGCTCCTACCCTCACTGCACAGCAGCTGCCAAAAAAGCTAATGAAGTATTAGGAACCACTAGGAAAGGGATAAAGGTAAGAAAAAATATGACACTACATAAATTCATTTTATACCCACACTTTGAATACTGTGCTCAGTTCTTGCCATCCCATCTCATCTCATCTCAAAGGAAGTTAATAAGGTATCAAGAAGGGTCACACAAAGTTAGGATATGGACATGGGCAGTGGCTATAATAGGCCAGGGAAAACTAAGCCTCCCCAGTGCAGCTGGTGCTGACCCACCATTGGATATGTTGACTATAGTGGCCCTACTTCTTCCCATCCCTGCTTTTTCTTGCCAGAGGCCCCCAAACCTTGTGTGGCAGGTAATGGAGGTTGGGATGTCAGAGCTCTGCTAGCCAGCCACTGCTTGGTACTCCTCTTGACTGTCCTAGGTGCCAGCATTTGGGGTTGCCCTGGGTGTTGGTGGGCCAGGCAGTGAGGTGGGGTAGGGCATGGAAGCTAGCCCTCCCAAAAGGGGACAAGTGCATGCAACAGTTTCCATGTGAGGAAAAAAAAGTTAACTGTTCAGTTTAGAAAATAAATTATTAAAGAGGGAAATTGTAGATGTCTATAAAATTAGAAGTGGTGTACAGAAAGTGAATAAAGGAATGTTATTTCCCCCTTCACTTAACACAAGAACCAAGGGTCTCCCAGGTGTTAAACATCTGGCCCACAAGCCTTTTCCATCCAGCCCTCAATGTGTGGTCTCAGAGAGCACAGACCCTTTGAGAGAGTGCAGTCTCACATACCCAGTGCTCTGTGATGCTGGCAGTGTCAAGTCCTGACATCACAGAGCTCTGGGTATGCAAGGTTGTGCTTTACAAGACCATGAAATTACACACCATTATGGGGAGAGTGTGGCATCGAGGAGCACAGGCTCACATACGCAGCACTGTGCAACACCATGAGACTACAGGCCCTAGTATTTTGATTTATGGCCCACTTGGAAGTACATATAAGTCAAATCTGCCCCACCATACCAAATGAGTTTGACACCCCTGGTTTAAAAAAAAAAAAAGAGCAAGCATGAAGTACTTCTTCACTGAACAGATGTTGTAAAGGCCTAAAAGTACAATGGCCCTAAGTAGTAATAAGAAAAATCATCATTGAGGATAGGTCCATAATAGCTATCAGACAAAACAGTCAGGGAAGCAACTCTGTGCTCTGCCAGCCAAAAGCTAGGACTCAGTAACAGGGGACGCATCACTTAACTTCCCTGTTCTGTTTATTCCCACTGAACCATTAGTACCACGTACTGGGGAAGGCAGATCACAGGACTACATGGAGCACTAGCACGGCCATTCTTACATCAAGACAAGCAATTCTGAAATGAATGGCAAAAAAGGACCAATCGTTAGCTGTAAGAAGACAGTGGTAAGAAATAATTCCCACTGCCCATGGTAAATAATTCAGCACCATGGTAACTGAAGCTTCAGTTCAAAAGGATGAACAATGCACTCAAGAAGTTTTTGGTGCATATATTAAAGGTGACTTGGAAAGGGTCATTCAAAGCTCATTCACTGTAACAGTTTTGGCTGTCCAACATCCACTTAAATTAAAAGAACCATCTCACTTCCTGAAACAAAGTAGCTATAGCCTTCTAAAATCATTTTTAAATCTTGTCTTATTGTTTTGGATAGAAACAGCCATACAGAAAACAAGTTACAGTAACAAAGGTACCAGGCACAAGGCATTACTAAGCAAGCTCTCACAGAAAGAGCACTTGGTGGGTACACATCCATCCCAATCCTGATAAGGATCCACTATCTGCCACGCAGTCATCCACACCTACAGCTCAGGGGACCCCCCTCAATCAGCAGCTGGCAGTAGAGTCCCTGGATCTCAAAGGCGTGGATGCAGCCCTAAAGCCTATGAGCTGCAGAGAGCTGTTTCCCCACCTTTTTGATTCGCATCTGATCCGCCATATGCCAAAAACTGACCTCTGGATAAAAGCAGATATCTGCTAATATGCATGGCTCTACCCACAAGTGCTGTGAGCAGCAAATCATATGTGCAGCTCACTGCTTTTATCCTTGACTGACCCCCTGAATAAGAAATCAACTAATTACTTGGGGGGGCTTGGGATTTGAATTTGAATTTCTTCACTGAACACAGTCTAATTAGGGAAGCCCCTCCTTCAGACCCTCACTAGTTCATGTGCTCTGTTCAGTCTCCATCTTAAGACTTACTAGGTAAGTGAAAAACACAAAGAAATATCAAAGAGCAGGACTGTGATAACATTGGGGGTAACCAGACAATCTAACACCAGAATATTTTTTCAGATTCCAATTTAAATGCTGGTTTCCACAACTGTTATCCAAAAACATTCACTATACTCCCATGATATTTTAATATGAAAGAGTAAATCCTTCAGCATATTACAGGGGTGGCCAAATGTATGAACACCCCAAAAATGCCTATGCCCTGCTGGTCAGAACCATCTCTAGCCCCACCACGCTACAAGCGTGGAAGTTCCAGAGCTCATCACCCAGCCTAGCAGGCAATAAATGCGTGGCACTAGGCAAGAGGGGGAAGAAAGAGGTAGAGCACCATGAGTCATGACTTGTGCAGAGCCACATGCCACTCAAGCTAGTTTGTCCCACCCAGCCCCTTAAAAGTGCTATCTAATGCAATCTCAAAGACCCAATGATGCTTAGCATCACAACAAACAAAACTAAAACGTACCAGTCCAAATCAAGTTTACCTTTAGTCCAGAAGAGAATTCCACCATTTCTTCTGCTTGAACATTTCTTAGGCCATAAACACGGGCAATACCATCACCAATGGACAGCACACGTCCAGTCTCTTCTAGCTCAGCAGAGGTGTCAGCTCCCAGAATACGTTCCTCAAGAATAGAGGACACTTCAGCAGTGCCTGCAAAAATGAATAACTGGAAACTGAAACAGTACTTAGTATAAGTGTCTCAACAAATTTAGCAGTGTTAACTCAAGAAGTTACAAATTAAACAGGAATAAAGATACATTAGGCAAAATTTTAGGACTACTGTTCTTTAGAACTACAGCTTCCTGGGAAGAAACAGCCAATGGTAATCCTCATTGCTCCCACATCTAAAAGGGAAGTTTCTGTCACTGCAGCAGCACAGTGCCTTTGAGGCAGCATGAGGTACTCAGGAGTGACACTGAACAAAATGTATTAAGATGGGACCACTTAATTCTCCGAACAGAATGATTAAAGCACTAGATTTGCATCCTCTGAGGGGTTAGGAGGTGCTAGACAGCTGGTAACTAAATGCCATGAGACTCAATTTGGGGGGGGCGGGAAAACACATGGGATGATCTAGTTGCAGGATCTAAACTTAGGCCTATCATGGCTAGACAAGCATAGCATTCACTTGGGCTGGATGAATATTTTAAGGTTTATATACAAGCTAAGGTTTTTCCATAAAAAGAATTTAAGAAGTGAATAGTCTCCTAAAACTCATAGCTCAAAGACAGTGTACTGCATTAGAACATGTTAATTGCACTTAGAAGAAACTGGACACTTTCCTTTTAAAACAAAAGCAAAGCAAATATTTGCCTGCAAAAAAACTAAAACCAGATTTTATCTTTGAGAAAACACATTTTAATCTACTGGTAATGTGTTTTTTCCAGAGCAAGATAAATTTAAACTGTTTAGTTTTGTAGTAATCCATGTTTAATCTAACAAGATGTGGATTTCATTAAAACTTGGTTATAATACTGTCAAATTATAAAGTCAAAAGCTAGTGGCAACAGTAGATGAACAAGGCCTGTGCTGTTCACCAGTTCACATTTTACAAAGTCATTCACCCTGAAAAGTCCTAAGCCACTTGACAAGTCATACATGCACTATTGAAAAATACAGCCAACCAGACAAAGCATACCGCTGGAGGAAGAGAGGAACTATGGTCAAAGACAGAGTCAAACCCAAACACTTCAGAAACCCACAAGCTCTAGCATGCATACAGAACCAGCAGAAACTCGCTGTTTAAGATTTTAAAGTTCTTCCACATGGTAGTCCATTTGCGCATTCTAGTGAGGCTAAATTCAACCTTCAGTTCCAGGCAGTCTAGCTATACCACATTTGCTGGTTAAAACTACTACACCATTCTCCTTGGCAATGGACCAGGTCATTCACAGAAAGTGGAGATACAGCTTAAGAGCTACAAAATATCTAAAAGATTTGAAATAAACAAGTCTCTATTAAACAGGTGTGAGGCACTCACCCAAACTGAAATACAGAACTCAGATTGCCTTCCTCTGTAACACAGGGCACAGCTCACTTGCTAGTGGAGTGTCTACTTTGAGTCATGAACTGAGAACTTTAATAGCCCAATCCCAGGTTAGAGCAGGGGTAGGCAACCCTCAGCATGTGCAATGACAGTGTCAGGGGAGCACATTCAAAGGGGCATACAGCACCTCGTGGTGCCACAAAAACTGCCACTCCAGCCTGCTTTTTTTGGTGTGGCAGGGATGCAGGGGATCCCTGCCACACCTATGTGCCATGGAAAGAAGCTTCCCAGGGCAGGTCCTCTTAAGGTGCTGTTGCTACAAGGAGCCACTTTGGGCAGCTTCTTTCTAAGACATGCCTGGGACAATGCCCCACAGAGGAGCCACTTTTCTGTGGCATGCCTGGGGACCCCCAAATCCAAGCACACTGCCAAGAGGAGTCACTCTGGGCTGACTCTTTCTATGGCACACCTGGGAACTGGAAGCACAACTTCACTCCCACCCTCTAGCACAGGGGTGGCCAAACTTACGGAACTCAAGAGCCACACAAGTTGATTATTAAACCTTCAAGAGCCACACTGAGGCCTATAGCCATATACTTTTACCTACTCCAAAATTACTAAGTTTAAAATTCATTGTGCACTTTAATTTTAGCATAAAAAGAGGACAAATACAGATTTTACTAATGTCAGAGTCTAATAATTACTTAAGGTTACAATGAAAATTAGGCGTGTTCAGTAAAAACTTAGCTGCTGCTTGATGTAGAATACTATAGGCTAGCAGCGAGATTTTTAAAATCCTGACCATGCTACACTTCTCCCCCACCAGCCCAACCCCTGCCTGAACTCCTAGGCTGGGGCTGCTTTCCTAAACTGATTTGTTGACATTTTCCAGGAGCCACAATTTTTCATCCAAGAGCCACATGTGACTCCCGAACTGCAGTTTGGCCATGCCTCCTCTAGCCATTGCCACCACTGAATTTTCAGGCTACCACCACGTTTTCAGCAGAGGGGGCCACTAGCACCAGCTGAGGGTCAGGGAAGAAGGCCCAGCATGAAGGTCAGCAAAACCGGATTAGTGGTTTATTACAGGAGTGAGTGGGTATGGCTTTGTAGCCTGGATTGTAAAGAAGGTCAGACTAGATGATCATACTCGTCCCTTTTGACCTTGGCTTACACCCCATGAGACTAAAGCCCAATGTTATCTTTCTATCTGCTGTGAATACTGCCATTTGATTAGCAAATCCGAACCTATCAATTTGCAAGAACATTGCTTTATTTTATGATGTTTCTTTGGACTCACCAATTTTTTGAAGATTGGTTTTGGAGCCATGAATATTCCTTGTGGCAACAAATGCTGCACCCAGGGCATTTCTTGAAACCTAACACAAGAAAAAGCATTTTTATTTATTTTTTTTTTTAAAAGACTCCATTTATCTGGGTTTCTAGTAACTATACAAACATATGTAAGAGGAACACAATGTTTTAAAGGACACCATCGCCTTGAAAGCTACCTACATGTACAAAGTTTCCTGACTGAAATCCTACATCTAATTCCTCCATTTCAAAAGCTGTGCTCAAAACCAAGCCCTGCTGGCTTCAAACAGACCTATACGAGAGTTTCCAAGATCAAGCTCAAAAAAAAAATCAGTGTAACTAGGGTAGCAAGAAAAGAGTTCCTGTTTACTTAATGCATATTCCATACTATCCTCACCACTGTGGTACTTCAGCAACTTCGAGGCACATTAAGATAGATTACTGCCTCCCTTGAACTTTTAGTTTACTTTGAGCCTGCTGTTTAAGGAGTTTTAATAAGGGTGGTACCAGAAGATAGGGTTTTAAAAAGTAATCAACTGAAGTCTAACAGTGGTTTCCAAACCTGTGTCCCCTCAGGACCCACTTGAAAAAATAACTGATGCCCACCACAGCCCAACAATTACATATTTCAGCAAGATCCAGAGGAGGTAGCTGTGTTAATGCAGTTTAGTAGAACAAACAAGGAGTCCTGTGGCACTTAAAGGCTAACAAATTTATTTTTTCCATAAGCTTTCAGGGGAGAAAAAGTCCCATTTCATCTTTCTTCAAACCATCTGACAAAATGCAATAAAAAAAGTCTGTTAGCTTTTCAAAATGCCACAAGATTCATCGTTTGTTTATAATCCAGCAATGCACTCCAGTCTTTCAGCAGCACTGGCAACAGGCACCATGACTCAGTACCTGAGGATCCGCAACCCAGCACTGGGTCCTGACCCATGGTTTGCCAACCACTGCCCTAGAACAGGGGTCTATACAAACAGCCTGCAACATTGTTACTGATATATGTAGCATCACTGTATGAAAGTTTTTCAGTGGTGCAACCCTCAGGCTAACATACTAGTCCTCATGCAGCCCCCATGGTGATTTGAGTTTGAGACCCCTGCCCTGGAACATCTTTCTGAACGCCTCACTTTCAGAAACAAAAATCAATCTTTTTTGATAAAGAACTGCATTAACACAGCTACCCCCTTTGGATCCTATATCAGGGGTGGCCAAACTTATGGAACTCAAGAGCCACACAAGCTGATTATTAAACCTTTAAGAGCCACACTGAGACCTATAGCCATATACTCTTATCTACTCCAAAATTACTAAGTTTAGAAGCCATTACACACTTCAATTTTATCATAAAAAAAGACAATAAATATCAATTGGACTAATGTCAGATTCTAATAATTACTTAAGGCTCCCATAAAAATTAGGCCTATACCCTAAAAACTTAACTGCTGCTCAATGCAGAAGACTGCAGGCTAGTGGAGAGTTTTTTAAAATCCTGACCACTTCTCCCCAGTATTCCCAACCATGCCACACTTCTCCCCACTGTCCCAACCCCCTTCTGAACTCCTAGGCTGGAGCTGCTTTCCTAAACTGATTTGCTGATGCTCTTCCAGGAGCCACAATTTTTCATCCAAGAGCCACATGTGGCTCCCGATCCACAATCTGGCCACACTTGCTCTACATCAAGGGTCTCATACTCAAATCACCATGAGGACTAGCATATCAGCACCACTAAAACCTTCTCAAACAATAATAATGTCATTGCAAGCCATAGGAAATAGCTTTAGGGGCCACATGTGGACTCCCAGCTGCCTGTTTGGACTCCCCACTCTATAGGCTGCTCCCCAGGATTTGAATCCTAACTGATTTGATTCGCTTTTGCAGTCTGACCCGGTCTCACGACTTACACACCCCTGCCTTTCTGTAAGCCCCCACCTCCAAATCACCTGAGCAAGTGGGATTTTCCCCCACAGAAGCTCATGCAATAAAGAAATGTGTTAGCCTTGAAGTGCCAGAGGACTCCTTGTTTTGCTGAACTAGACTGACACGGCTGCCCCTGTGGGCCCAGCCCCTCCAGAGACCGGCTGGCCGAGACAGGCAGCGCTAGAGGAGCCAGTGAGGCTGGAGGAGACGATCCTAACCCCCACGTTAACGCTCAGGCGAGCGGGGCCAGGCCAATGACACAGGGAGGTCGATGCCTGTCCTCGCCCCTTCGCTAGGGCGCAGCCTGGACCACCAGCCCAGGCCCCCCAGGCCTCCACGGCGCCAGGCCGGGCTAGGGGGTCCCAGCCGCCCCCACAGAGGCGCCCGGCGGCTCAATGTCACCCCGCGCCCAAGATGGCGGCGGCGGCGCGCGCCCCGGCCCCCCGCGCCCTCTCACCAGGCCGGCCTGCCGGGGCAGCGAGCGGGCGAGAGCGGCAGCCACGCGGACGGAGAGCATCTTGCCGGGCCGAGGAGACAACGGAGCGGTCCGTACAGCGCCTGCCGCCGACGCCTCGCCTCACGCTCTGCACAAAATGGCCGCCGGTGGCCCGCCCCTTCAGGAGAAAGGTCACGCGCACTGGGCATGCGCGGAGGGCCTGACCCGGAAGCGCTTCCGGCGGCCCCGTCCGGCGGGTGGATTTTTTTTTTAATTAAATTTTTTTTTCTTTCACGTTTCGGGGTTCTGACACCATTTAGAGGGCGTTTCCGGGTTCAGGGAGTAAAATTAAAAAAAAGTGGAAAATGGTTAAAATGATTGTCAGTTGCCCTTGGAATGGCCCCGCCCCCTGGGAGCAGGGGAGCTGCCCCGCCCCCAGGCCAGCTGGCTAGGGCAGCCTGCAGCAGTGTCCCAAGGTGAACCCTGCCTAGGGCTAGCAGGTACCCAAGCCTGGAAAGGAGGCCAGGGAGGTACAAAAAGGAGGACATTGGAGGACAGCTGGAGCAAATGTACTATAAATGTAACATTCTTCTGTTTTTAGGGGGCCCTGGAATGCTTCCCCCTAAAAATTGGCTCTTCTGGGGCTTTCCAGCACACTTTAACCCCTGTAAGGAAAAAGCCAGATAAAATCATGTATTTTAAAATGCCTGCCGGACAGAGGATGTGAAATTAAAAAGGAGGACACGTCCTCCTTTTGCTTGACATCGGATAAGCCTAGGAAAGGAGGCCAGGGAAGGAAAAGAAGGAAATTGGAGGACACATGAAGCAAATGGAGTATTAATGCAATATTTTTCTGTTTTTAGGGGGGCCTGGCATGCTTCCCCCTGAAAAAAGGGTGTTCCAGCATACTTTAGCCCCTGTAAATAAAAAGCCAGACAAAAGTATGTATTTTTAAAATGCCTGCTGGACAGAGAACGTGAAGGTAAAAAAGAAGACATGTCCTCCTTTTGCCTGATATCTGGTAAGCCTAGCCCTGCCCAGCCGTGCAGCTGCCAGGGTGCGAACCTGTAGCTGCAGCTCATGCTCTTCCTTATAGCTGGAGCCTTATGTGAACACAAATATGTAGATCTGCATCCTCATTAGCATCTATAAGAAATGGTCAGTGGGTTATCTGCAGATTTGCAGGACTCTACATCTGTAGGGCTAATCGAGAGGTTTTGCTTTTCAGAAAGAAATGGCCCATGGATATCTGCATGGCATCCATGGATATCATGCAGGTAGCCACAGATATAGTGTGGATATCAGTGGACTTGCAGAGCTCTACCTATAGCCAACGTGAGGAGCTGCTCTGGATTATTATGCAGTTCTGTCAGTTCTCCCAATAATATCCCCATGTTTGATGGTTTTCTTGCAAGTCCAGGGTTGTGTAAGACACTCTGCTTTAACTTCTCTCTTGCTTGCTCTCTCTCTCACACACACACATATTTCTGGCCCAAAATCCAAAGCACACAAAGGGTATGTCCACACACACTCCTTATTTCGAAACAACAGAGGTTGTTTCGAAATAAGGAGTGCCATGGCCACACGACGCACGGCCATTTCGAAAGAAGCAAACCACTTCTTTCGAAATGGCCGTGGTCTTTGCGAAATAACTTAAACCTCTGTTTCGAAACAACTCTGTTTCGACAGGTAACGAGGTTTAAGTTATTTCGCAAAGACCACGGCCATTTCGAAAGAAG
>ML682015.1:14409764-14444056 GCA_007922195.1 Podocnemis expansa | reverse complement strand
CCGGGGATTCCAGCCCGCGCTTACTCCGGCCCCGGCAGCGGCGGGCTGCAGCCGCGCGCCGGGGCCGCGCCTCCAGGTTGGGGGGCAGCAGGGGCTTTAAAGCCCCTGGGGTGAAGTGCCCCGCTGCCCGCTCCTGGCGGGTGCTTGCAGGGGGCTGCATGCACACGCCAGGTGAGGCGCGGTGCCTGCAGTCCCTTGCAGGTACTGGCGGAGTGAGGCGCAGCCCTGCGCCTGACTCCGCCGGTGCCTGCAGCCCTCTGCAGGCACCCATGGGATGCAGTGCCCCTCTGCACTGCACCCTGTGGGTGCCTGCAGTCCCCTCCCCAGGCGAAATAGCAGGTCCACACTGTGGACCTGCTATTTCACTCCCTTATTTCGCGGACATGGTTTTTGTCCAGCGAAATAAGTTGTTTCGAAATAACATATTATTTCAAAACAGCTTGTTTCGAAACGTGTTGTTTCGAAACAAGCACTCCCCGTGTAGACATAGCCAAAATGTACTATTTCTTTAAATAAACATGAAAGAGGTAACCATGTTATCCTGTTTCTGGAAATCAAACGAGTTCTGTGGCATTTTTAAAAACTAACAAATATATTTATTGCATGAGCTTTCATAGGAGAAAATCCCGCTTCAGCAGATGCTTGTGCCATCAGATTTCCTGTTTGTTTTGTTTCAGTGCAGTAAAGGGACCCCAATCCACCACCAGAGGGAGAGGAGATTACTGTCTAACATCCTTGCCATACATCATTGCCCCTGGCTAGGCCCTCACTCCAGGGACTGGCACCTCTGCCACTGTTCCATACTCCATTGCCCCCTCGTTCACCTTGCTCCGCCCTCCCACTCTATGCCCCAATGCCACCGTGGGAGCCCACCAGTATATTCGGTGCCAGGCTCACAAAACAAACAAGTTCCACAGGGGCAGCCATATTAGTATAGTATAGCAAAAAAAGCAAGGAGTCTTGTGGCACTTAAAGACTAACAGACCTATGAACCGCATGAGCTTTTGTGGGAGGAAATCCCACTTTGTCAGATCCTTTGAAGAGGAAGAGCTTTCATGGGAGAAAATCCCACTTCGTCAGATCCTTCGAAGAGCTTCCTCCTCAAAGCATCTGACGAAGTGGGATTTTCTCCCACGAAAGCTCATGCGAGAAACAAACAGGGAGTCCCGTCCAACCCTATGATTTGATTCTGTTCTATTCTATGCAAATTATTTATGGCATGAGCTTTCATGGGAGAAAATCCCACTTCATCAGATCCTTTGAAGAGCTTCCTCCTCAAAGCATCTGACGAAGTGGGTTTTCTCCCACGAAAGCTCATGCGAGAAACAAACAGGGAGTCCCGTGTAACCCTATGATTCTATTCTATTCTATTCTATTCAAATTATTTATGGCATGAGCTTTCGTGGGAGAAAATCCCACTTCATCAGATCCTTTGAAGAGCTTCCTCCTCGAAGCATCTGACGAAGTGGGATTTTCTCCCACAAAAGCTCATGCGAGAAACAAACAGGGAGTCCTGCCTAACTCTATGATTCGATTCTGTTCTATTCTATTCTATTCAAATTATTTATGGCATGAGCTTTCATGGGAGAAAATCCCAGTTTGTCAGATCCTTTGAAGAGCTTCCTCCTCAAAGCATCTGAGGAAGTGGGATTTTCTCCCATGAAAGCTCATGCGAGAAACAAACAGGGAGTCCTGCCTAACCCTATGATTCGAGTCGATTCGATTCGATTCTATTCTATTCAAATTATTTATGGCATGAGCTTTCAGGGGAGAAAATCCCACTTCGTCAGACGCTTTGCAAACTGGGATTTTCACCCCTGAAATCACATGCAGTAAATAAATTCGTCAGCCTTTAATTGCCACAGGACCCTCAGGCTGCAGACAAACCCTCACCCACCGCGCGCCACTCACTAGAGCGCTCAGCCCCTCCCCGCCTTTGGCCACGCCCCCTGGGATGGACCGGGGCCTGAGAGCGGGACACGGCTGCGAACTACAACTCCCAGCAAGCGCCGCGGCATGGACGCCGCGCGCGCCAGCCTCGTCGCCCAATCCGCGCCGGGCGGTGGCGTGGGTCACGTGGTGAGGGAGCTGGGCGGGGACGGTTTAACGGCGGCGCGCGGGAGGCGGCCGGCGGGATGGAGGAGAAGCTCAGTCGGGTAACGGTCCTCGCGCGGTAGCGCTGTTCTCCCTTCGCGCCCGCTCGTCCCCTCCCTCAGGAGACCTGACCCCCTCGCTCTGTGTCGCCCCGGCCCGCGCGCCCGACGGTTGCCCGGCAGCCTCTGCGCGCGCTGCGCACACTCGCGTGTGCGCATGCGCACCACCTGCCCCGCCCCCTCGTCCTTGCCAGTCTCCCTGCTCCAGGCCCCGCCCCTAGAGCCGCCCATGGCCTGGTTCCCTGCCAGTGTGCCCTGCAGACAGCTGTGCCATTGGCTCATTAGCTCATGAATATTCATGAGTCCATTTGGACACCAGTCTACAGGGGGGTGCCCCCAATCAATTACAGCAGGGGTCTCAAACTCACCTCACCACAAGGGCCGCATGTTAGCCCAAGGGCCGCACCACTGAAACCTTTTCATACAACAGTATTGCAGATATTGGTAACAATAGTGTTGTTGCGAGCTGCAGGAAAAAGCTTTAGGGGCCACCCACAGGCTGCGTGTTTGGGTCCCCTGAGTTAAAGGTAGCAAGGTGAGCCACGGTGGGGGCTGCCAGATGCCAAAGCCTGGAAAGGAGGCCGGGGATGTATGAAAAGGGGGACGCTGGAGGCCACATGGAGAAAATTGTGTAATAGTCTTCTGTTTTTACGGGGCCCTGGAACGCTTTCTCCTAAAAAAAATATGATGTTCCAGGGTGTTCCAGCATAATTTAACTGCTATAAGTAAGAAGCCAGACAAAATCTTGTATTTTGAAATGCTGACAGATGGAGGATGCGCAGGTAAAGAGGAGGACATCTTTCTTTTGCCTGACATCAGATAACCTTAGCCGTGGCAGAAAAAATGTTGGGAACCACCGCCCTAGTGTGTGCCCCCAGTCCCGGCTCTCCACTGCGTACCACCAGTGCGCTCCGAGCAGCCCCACTTTCCCCCCTTGTGTGCCCCACTCAGCCCCACAGCCTGGGGAGCAGGAAGAGTCTGGCCATGTTACCCTGCTCCTGTTACTTGCTGATGGGAGGGACCATGGGAGGTTATTTGAAGCCCTCCTACCAGGAGCGCCGCTGGCCCCAGAAAAGATCCAAGGCTCGTACACTGTCGCTGTCGCGGGCGGCCTGACAGCAAACCTGGGACTAGGGCTTTGGGCCTTGGTGCTTACGCCCCATAAGCCTGTTGCCAGCAACGCCCCTGCATCCCACCCATCTCAGAAAGGTGGGGAGGTAGGAGCTGTGTAGCTGATGAGCTCTGTTAACCAGAAAGTGTGCTTCTCTCAGACAGTTGTAGAGATGTGGGTATTTCTGCACAGGAACAACAGGAGCTGCAGATTCACAGTCCACTTCAGGAGCATAGGCTGACGAACCTATATGTTGTCATAACAAACAAGGAGTCCTGTGGCTCTTAAAGACTAACAAATTTCTTTATTGCATGAGCTTTTGTGGGAGAAAATCCTGCTTTGTCAGATGCTTTGAAAAGGGGGAACTTGGAAAATGAGTGGAAAATAAAAGTAGGGAAGTGTAAGTCACTAGGATCAGGTCACATGGTAACAGCAAATCAAAGCAGTTTTTAAGATTCAAACCCTGGGAAACAGCATATAGAGGAAGATGAGGTCGAATCACCTGTTGTAATGAGAAAAAAAAATCCATAGTCCTTATTTAGCACTGAGGTGATACAGTCAGAGATACTTATACCTTCCTACCTCCTGTTTGTAGGGGACATTAAAACAAAATGCCTTCTTTCCTATTTTGTCTGTAACAGGAAGAAAAGGAAGGGAAATATTTAAAACAAAGTCCCATTTTAAAAAGTAGCCCCTATTCAGTGAGCCTTAAACAACGTCTGAGCTGACAACCTTGGCAGGTTTGGTGCTGTACTGTTAAGCAAACCAGGAGTCTGGTGGCACTTTTAAACAGGCCATAACTATAGTGGGGCAAATGAGGCTTTGCCCCAGGCATGCCGGAGCAGCTCCACTGAGCTGTTCTATTAAAGAGCATGTTTTGCACTGCCAGCCCCAAGCACCACTAATTGCAGGGGGCGCATTCTGTTCGGAACGCACTCTGGGCACTGAAACAGCATTACAGCTCTGCTTTTGAAGACTGACAAACATATTTATCACATGAGCATTTGTGGGAGAAAATCTCACTTTGTCAGATGTTAGCCATGTTAGTCTAGTTCAGCAAAGCAAACCAGGCCACAAGACTCCTTGTTTGCTTTGCTAAACTAGACCAGTGGTTTTCAAACTTAGGGTTGAGGCCCAGTACGAGGTCACCAACCCACAGTCTCTGGGTCATGGCATCCCCTGCTGCCACCACCAAAAGCCTGGAATGTATTGCTCAAAGATATAATTTTTGGGTTGTGGGAATAAATGATTTTTTTTCAGCTGGGTTCTGATTAAAAAAAAAAAAAAAGTTTGAAAACCACTGAACTAGACTAACAGGGCTACCCCTTTAGAACTTGTTGTATTAAGGTGGATCTTATGTCAGGAAATTCTGAATTGCTGATGTAACCTGCCTCGAGTGACTCAAAAGTATGAGCACCACCTCAGGGCAGAGTGTTAGGATGCAGAACACAAATCAGTTATGAGTTCTACAGTTAGATTAGACCAACCAATTATCAAGTGTAAACTTCTCAGATGTTAAAACAGTCTTAACCTGGAATCGCAGGCAGGACCTTTGAGCACTACAATCTGCTTTGCCATTCAAGTAAGCTTAGCTCTGTGTTCAATAGCTCCTTATACCAAGAATCACAGCAATATTCAGGTTATTCCCAATTTCAAAGGATCAGTTGCTTACCCCAGTTCAATTGCACGTTAAATCAGTGGGTTTCAATTTTTTTTCCTCGGAACCCAGTTGAAAAAAACTCATTTATGCCTGCGACCCAACAATTACATCTGTCAGCAATGCATTTCAGTCTTTCAGTGGTGGCAGCAGGGGGTGCCAGGACCCAGTGCTTGAGGATCTGCAACCCAGTACTGGGTCCTGACCTGTGTTTGAAAATCAGTGCCTTAGGTCTTGCACCAGAGGTAATGCTTGTAGCCAATCCTATAATAATAAACTAAAATATTTATTAAGTAGGAGAAGGAAAAGAGTTATAAATAGAAGTTAATTCAGGTGAATGTAGACACCCAAATGAGTTAGTCTTAAGTTTCCAAAGGTACTAGAGGATTTCATATTCAGCAAGTTCTATATGTCATTTAGAAGAGTGATTGTCAACCTATGGTCTACAGATTCTTCTACAGACTATATCTAAAGTAGGAGTCTCAAACTCAAATCACCATGAGGGCCACATGAGGACTAGTACATTAGCCCAAGGGCCACACCACTGAAATCTGTTCATACAATGATATTGCAAATATCGGTGACGATAGTGTCGTTGCATGCCGCATGAAATAGGTTTAGGGGCTGTATGTGGCCCACAGGCCATGTGTTTGAGACCCCTGATCTAAAGGATCCACAAAAAGTGAATATAAAAATAAAATTTCAGACCCCAGAAAAGCCATTCCGTTTTTCTGAATAATCAAACTATATGAATACCCCCATCTACAGGTCAAAACCCAGAAGTGCTGTCATTACTGTAGAAGCCCATAGTTGAGCACTGTTTCTCACACTGCATCAAATACTGCGCCAGCCACATGTAATATTGACAGCTGAATTCTGTTCAGTCAGTTTTCAGTCTAAAACATGTCTATTGTAGAAGCCTGTGAGCCACAGGTTGCATTTCCAAAGGGGTCCACATCTCTATTTCGTATGTTTTAGAGGTCTGCAAATGAAAAAAGGTTGAAAACCACTGCCTCATGGCTAACCTAGGCTTCTTGCTTATTCCTGGAAAGCCTGGCCCCTCAGAGTTCAAGCAGGACAGAGCATAGGATCTTTGTTTCTCATTTGTAAAACGGGAATGATAGCACCCCTGATTGCAGATGGTTATTGAGAGGGTACATACATGATAAATTATGGAAAGTTGAGATGCTATAGTAAAGGAACCATGTTGTGTTTCACATGTTTGATTGCTAATTTAGGTAGGCCAAACATCTTCTAATCTAAGCTACAGGTGAATATTGAAGGAAAGCTATATTTAACACCAGTTGCTGGAGGGAGAGCTGGGTTACTAAAAAGCTAGTTATGCTTTTAAAAATTGCTTTAAATATGAATTGGCAAGAACTGCATTCAGCCACAACTTATAAACTGTTTAGCCTTCTCTGTGCTAGCAAGACAGACAGTTTTTCATAGTATTGGACATTCCAGATCATATTGGATTTTACAGATTGTATTCTACTGTTTCGAAGTTGTCCTGAATCTCAGTTCATTTTGCATCTGAGCTTCCTGTGCTCTTTTTTGGTTGCAAAGAAAACCATGCTGTCCTAAACTCTGTCTGCACCACATAGTCTTGAAAATTTTTCACCATGCTAGATCAGGAGGGGGAAACAATGGGAGTTTGACTATACAATCCAGTTTCCTCATCTGATATTTATTTCCTGTTCCTTAAATTAAACCAGTTACCTTCTCTTTACTCCTATTTTCCTGGTAGGTTACTTCATGGCTCAAAAGAATATTTGGAGATCAACCCATTCCACAATATGAAGTGAATCCACGGACTATTGATATTTTATATGAGCTTATGGAATGCAATGAAACCAGAGACAGGGATGTGTCCCTCCTGATAGATGACATGAAACAGAAGACTGTAGAATATGAGTCAGAAGGTGAGCTTGATCTTCTTCCAGTAAACTCCAGTTACAGCAAACACACCTTTTTCAAAGGATCCGTAAAGGATTTCTGGTTTTGACCCATTGTAATATCTTATAAGCTTGAAAAAATAGCAGTAGGCCAGGCTGTTGCTGAAATGCAGCTGTGTAGTGTTGTGCATTGCATACAGAAGTGCTGTTCTCCCAACAGTGACATCAGAATGGCAAATGACAATTTGTTAAATCAATTTGAGCGGGACATAAAGACTCACAAGCAGCTTAGCTGCTGAACCTGCATACTGTCAAGCTAGATGGCATGGCACTAAAATAGTAATATTGTATGTAGAAGTGGGGACTCAGGTTTAGTGTGGCTCTCAAGTGTTTGAGCCAGTGCTTCATGGTTCTGAAACAGCAGTGATGTTATTTAGCAACTCAAGCTAATGGTAAGGAGTAAGCATTGAATAAAATGGAGATACGTGGTCAGTCTTTCTTGAGCAGCTCAGGCCACTTTAATCATTTCTAGTTCAACTTTTGATGTACTAAATAAACGTCTCTTGCAGGGTTTTAATGAGGTCAACTTCTTTAAGCGTACAGTATCTAAGAAGCCCAATACTCTATGCCGGAGAATTTCTTTCTGTATTTCTAATTACACCTAAAAACTTGTCTTTCCTGTGTAGTCTCCAAACGAAGATCCATCCTATAGATCAGTGGTTCTCAACATTTTGTGGGTTGTGACACGCCTAACAGCATTTTGAGACCCTACAGGACACACCAGTCCATCTTCCTCAGGCCAAATCCAGGCATTTCCCTGGGTCTCCATGACACACTTAACTGCTGTGTGGTGACACAATAATGTGTCCCAACACAATGGATGAGAACCACTGCTATAAATTGTTTATGTAATACTTAAAAAATGGAACGCAGAACATTGGTCCTTAAACTGTGACTTGTTTCGGATAAGCACCTTCAAGCAGAGACTGTGTATTCTGTTTGTACAGTCCTATGCACCCCTGTCATGAATATTATATGAAAGTAACTGTGTGGTTTTCCAGTCAACTATCTCCAGGATCTTCTCATGGAGAGTGTGAATCTTTCCCTCAGCAGCCTCTCTAGCGTGGGCACCAGGTATCTGAATGCACTGGTAGATTGTGCAATGGCACTTGAAACAAAGGACACCTCCCTGGCAAGGTAATTCTTCTGACAGTTTTTTGTAGTCTCAGTCAATGGTGTCCCACCTTTTCAGCTTGAGGCCACAGTTTACATTTGGGGTCCAGTTTTCTGCCCTGCTCTTCTGCTTTGGACCATTATCAGCTCAAAGGGAGTGGAAAGCACCTGTGGTGGGGGGAGTTCCTGCTGGCTGTAGAGAGGGAATGGCTGTCTCCTACACCTCCCTCCCTCCACTGAACTCCCTGTTGCAGGCAGTAGGTTAGAGGTAGGAGGGGTGGTAGCTGTGCAGGATACTGCACGCCGGCTATCCCCAGATGGCATGTGATCCTATGGGGCCCTGATGCCAGCAGCCACAAATCACAGCAGCTCTCAGACTACTTTAATCTTGGCTCACATAGAGAATCTAGCTGGCTGCTCATTTGAAGCTTCTTTTTCCCCATCTTTTGGGCTGCTCTGAGTTAGTGAGTGTGAGAGGGGGAGCTGTCCTTTGCTAGCCACTCTTGTAGAGCTCAGAAGGAGCCGCTTCAGCTGCTGGCCTGCTCTTCCTGGGGCCAAAGAGTCTGCAGGAATCTAGTGTTGACAACTCCTTTGCCACTCTAGCCCCTTGCCCTTGGGGAACTGTTTGAGCCCTCACAGTAGAATAGGGCCTGCAGCTGCTCAGAGCTGCTCCTTGGGCAGTTGCAGTGGGAGGCAGTGGAGTAGACTAGGGGTATCAAACACGCAGGCTGCGGGCTGCATGTGGCCCACAGAGCTGCCTCCTGCGGCCCCTGGTAACCCCCAGAATCCTGGGGCTCCCACCTTTTCAACCCTTGGGGTTTACAAATGCCAAGCCTCTCCGCTGACAGAGAGCTCGGCATCGGCAGTGTTCCCACGGCAGGGCAGGCCAAGCAGCCTCACCTCCCCCCCGCATCATCAGCCACTGATGGGGAGGAGCCGAACTGCTGCCTGGGAGCTGCGCCAGTCATGTGCAGCGGTGATCAAGCAGCTGAAGCAGGCTGAGCTATCCAGAGAAGGCTCAGGTGGGGGTGGACTTAAAGGAGGGTGGCCCTGTTCTTTCCTTCCTACTCCAGTTCTTGTGCAAGTGGTGTGCGCAGGCTGCCCGCCATCATCTTCCCTGGAAGTGGCTGCAGTTTATTTAGTGCCTGTTTATAGCTTTAGTGCTTGTTTATAGCTTGAAATTCCTCAGGAGGAAAGGAGCTGTATAAGTATATATTGCATCACAATTAAAATGTTAGGCTGCTTTGAATTTTACACACATTGTCAACCTCTGTCTTATAGAAGTTATTAGCTATTTGGATTGTAAGAGACAGACCCAGCCATTATCAGTTTTGCCACTATTCGAGAACAAAGTTACAAGAAGTTTATGGGAAGCAGGAAATAAAATAAGTGATTCTATAACCCTGAATTTCAGCAGAGGTGATTACTGAATAGTTCAATGAACTCTCTTGTTTCATTAGCTTCATTCCTGCTATCAATGATTTGACCTCGGAGTTACACACAACAGAATCGAGAAACAGAGAAATGGAACTTGAATTGACCAGCCTTAGGAAAAAGCTAACTTCAGCTCTGGTGCTGGAAAAACGTCTCCAAGAGTGAGTAGTGGCAGAGAAGAAGAATGAGCCAAATGGGGTTTGCTTGTCCCCTCTTCTCAGCAACTTCACAAATTGTCTGTGAACAGTAACAAGGATATCTGAAGGTTCAGTTTTAAAACATCTGTCTGATTCACAGCAATTTAAATCATTAATCAAGGTCCTTGCAACAAAATTACTTCAGATAGTCAAAAGGTATAAAAACCCCTGACCTGTAATGATCAATTAAATGTTATGTGTTGAATACCGCTCACAAATCATAGAAACTGGAAAGACCCATGAGAGGTCATTGAGTCCAGTCCCTGCACTCATGGCAGGGCCAAGTATATATGCCTGCATCTCCCACTGATTGCTTTGTGCATTTGTGCAAACTGAGCCTGTTTCTTCAGATCATGTGAAGTGTTGATTAGTGGGTAAAAGTAAGGGACTGTGTTAGAACAAAGAAGATTCTGCAGAAGGTCTCCTATAACCAGACAAGTATAAAATTCCACCAAGTCCACCAATGACCTCGCTGTGTAGATTTAATCTACATTGATGTGCTTGGCTATGACAATGATGGGCACTAGAGAAAGCCCTTAGCTATTGTGGCAACGGTAGCAGCAACATAGTTCAAGCTGTAGAATTAACATTTCTGTGTACTTTTCCCAGCTTTGCCATTAACTTTCTGCATGATTTTAGTTCAGTCACTTAACAGCTGTGTTCACGGATTCTTCACTACCTAACCTAGTATAATTATTCACCTGGGCATTCAGCTCTGTAGTTGTACAGATGCCTTGGCTGTTCATGCAGATGCCCTACTTTCAGTGGGGAGATCCCAAGGTCTCGGGAATCTGTGGGGTGTCTATACACATATAAATCTCATCCTACCAATAGATTGAGCTGCTGGAGATTCCATGAGTGAAAATCAGTTTTCTGCTTAACTTTGTCCCACCTGAGGGTGTTTAATTGAGAGGGTCAATTTGGCTGCAAGTTAGTAAGCCACATAGACTCAGCACAATTTTATTCCTAAAGGGACCTCAAAAAAACAGAAGAACATCTGGCAGTGGAAAAAGCCAAAGCCGATAGCCGAACCCAGAACCTGAAGTTCCTGAAGGATAAGTCTGAGGATTTCAAATTCAGGATCAAGGCTGCAGAGGTGGGTGATTAGTCTTCTATCAATATTGTTAAAGGAAGACGAGATCATAGTAAATTGGGCCCACAAATATAGAGCTTCACTACTAGTTACAGAAACATCCTGGAAGCTGCTTAGCCTCCAGCAATGGAAATCTATTAAAACTGGTGCTGGGAAATAAAGAACGTTGTTCCCTGAAAGTAATCATTTGTAACTGATGCCTAGTCACCCTTCCTTCCTGTATAGCTAGGAATAAGTAAATGGATGCTGAGATGCTTAGATCCTTTTGCTTAAAAAGTAACAGAGGCCTTAGGGGTTGAACGTGTCCTCTGTTGGAGGCAGAGGGCAAGTAATTATCCCAAGATTTTAAACTGCTAGTCATTTGTATGACCTACAATTTTGTCACACACATTTTGTCGATTTTACAGCACAAGTTGGGGTGGGGGAGGGGGAACCATAGTCACCGAAAAGTTATATTCATGGGTAAGAGAGCTAGACACATAGACTCTAAGGTCAGTAGGGACAATATGATTCTCTAATCTAATCTGACCTTTTGCACAAGGTAGGGCACAGAACCTTATCTATCCACTCCTGTAATAAACCTTTAACCTATAAGGGAGTTATCAAAGTCCTCAAATCATGGTTTAAAAGATTTTAAGGTACGGAGAATTCACTAGCAAGTGAGGTATGCCCCATGCTAGAGAGGCAGCTGAAAAACCCCCAAAGCCTTTGGAAAGCTGCCCTGGAGGAAAATTCCTTCCTGACCCCAAATGCGATGATCAGTTAAACCCAGAGCATGTGGGCAAGACTCACCAGCCAGACACCTAAGAAAGAGTTCTCTGTAATAACTCAGAACCCACCATCGAACTTCCTATCACAGGCCATTGGCATTTCTACCACCAGTAGTCAAGATCAGTAAGTTGCCAAACTAAGCCACCACATCATATCATCCCTTCCATAAATGCATCAAGCTCAGTTTTGAAGCCAGCTATGTTTTTTGCCCCCACTGCTCACCTTGGAAGGCTATTCCAGAACTTTACTCCTCTTGTGGTCAGAAACCTGCATCTAATTTCAAGTCTAAACTTCCTGATGGCCAGTTTGTGTCCATTTGTTTTTGTGTCCACATTGGTGCTGAACTTAAATAATTTCTCTGCCTCCCCGGTATTTATCCTTCTGATGTATTTATAGAGAGCAATCTTATTTCCCCTCAGCCTTCTTTTGGCTAGGCTAAACAAGCCAAGTTCTTTGTCTCCTCTCATAAAACAGGTTTTTTATTCCGCGGATCATCCTTCTGGCCTTTCTCTATATTTGTTCTGGCTTGAATTCCTCTTTCTTAAACATGAGGGACCAGAACTTCACTCAGTATTCCAGACTGAGGGCTTATCAGTGCTTTGTATAACTGTCCTAACACCTCCCTATCTACTGGAAATACCTTGTCTGATGCATCGTAGGACCATGTTAGCTTTTCTCATGGCCACATCACATCGACAGCTCATAGTCATCCTGTGATCAGCCAATATGTCTAGGTCCTTCTCCTCTGTCACTTCCAAGTGATGTCCCCAGCTAGAGAGTGAGCTGATCCAACAATGGTGGCTTTATTAAATAGGCTTTATTAAAATTCATGATTAGCATGAATACCATGACTGGTGTGCCAAACATGTAGCATTAGTTGTGTATTGGGAGAACTAAAGCAAATACTTAATCAAGTGTGTAACCTTTTACTCACATGAGTTGTCCTATTAAAGTCAAAGTTACGCACAGGCTTTAAATATTTGGAGAACCGAGACCTTAGAACAACAATTACAGATAAATAAGTCCAGGTCCTCATTGCTTTTATAGAATAGAAAAATACCTATTTTTCCTCAGTGTTCCTTGGTACAGGGAGCCTCCCTGAATTTAAAAACGGATAAGCATGGATTATAGTTGTAAATGCCCTTCACAAATTTGTCTGTACTGATGATACCAGACAACACGTTCTCTTCCAGCGTTACAATTTTGGTAGTGGTACAATATAAAATACCTGCACACATTTTCTTTGTAAAGTTTTGCTGTTAATAATACATTGTACAATGTCTGTTTTGGTAAAGAATCAAGGTGTGTTGTACAAACTGAACTGATTTTCCCTTGTAGGAGCAGCTTTCTGCAAGTGGCATGGATCCTTCCTTGACACATCAGTCATTAGTGAGCCTTTCAGAGGTGGGTGTGTTGTGGCAGGAGGGACATTTCTGAAGTGGGGTGTGTGAGCCAGCATTTGTTTGAGTAGCTTAGGAAATAACATTTATCTATATGGATGCTTGAGCATGTGTATGTGTTAGAGAGAGGCCCAAACCAACATCCCATATCCAAATGGTTCAGATCTGTGGGGGTGCCCAAAATCTAATCAGTGACCAGATTTTACATCCTGAGCCCTCCTCCAGTTCATGTGGATGTAATGTTTTTATACAGTTGTGACTATTGTAAGGCAGTAATGTTAAAGGAGCTCTGTCATTTTTTAAAAACAGGTTTCCTGTATTGTTAATTGTGGATTCAACAGCTCTTTGCTGCTGCCCATGGCATCTGTCTGTGTCTATTATTTCTACTCTCACACCACTAATATTGTCTTGTTACTATGGGGGTTGGCAACCCATGGCTCTGGAGCCACATGGGGCTCTTCAAGAGCTGCCTTGAGGCTCTGGAGACGTAGGTCTGTATTGGGGCACTTGGCTGGCCACGCTGCAACCCCAGGCGCTTGGGAGGTGGCCAGCTGGGGATGGAGGCCACGCTGCCATCCCTCTGTGACGCTCTGTTCTCAACACAGAGCTGTGTCCCCAGCTGCCCTGCCCATCCTTGGCCAGCTGCCCCTCCCCAGGGGTGGAAAGCAGCTTTGCTGAGCTGCTGCCTTTGGCGGTGGGGCCCACAGGGCCCCATGCAGCATTGTTTGGTTGCCTCACCACGGGCCCTGGATCAGGCCCCTCCAGGCTCAGAAGGTGGGGGCAAAGCAGCCGAACAACACTCAGTGGGACCCTGTGGGACCCACCGCCAAAAGCAGCAGCTCTGCATGGCCACTCTCCATCCCCTGGGGAGGGGCAGCTGGTGGGGGCAACCGGGAGAGCTAATCGACGTGGGCAGCGGAGCGGAGGGAGGTCAGGCGGCTTCTGGTCCCAGCTGCCTGTCTCCCCTTGCAGCACCAGGGGCCTCAGTGTGGCAGCTGAGCCGCTTCTGGCACATGTGGTGGGAAGGTGGGGGCAGCATCAGCAGCTGTGACCAGGCTGGGGGAGTTTTCAAATATCCTGCCCTGAGCACAGGGTTGGGGTCAGCCTGGCCAGGTAAGGGGAAGGGGCCTGGGGGTCAGGGAGGGGAGCCAAAGGGGAAAGTGTGGGGAGGGATTGGGGTCAGGGAGTCAGCAGGTGGGTCAGGGAGCTGGCAGGCAGTGGGGAAAGTGGGAGGGTCAGGGAGCCAGTGGGCTGCAGTCCCAGGGAGGATGCGGGGGGAGCTGGTGGGCAAGTCCCTAGGAATCGGGGGGCGGGTGGGTGGATCAGGGAAGGGGGGTGAGGGAGCTGGCGGGCAGAGAAGGCACCCACGATTTGGGACTGCAGGAGCCAGTGGGCAGTGGGGAAGGGTCTCAGTGATTGTATTTTGGAAGAGATAGGGCAGTAGGCTGCCTCTGGGCCAGTGAGGGAGAGGAGCTGCAGCTGGGCAGGGACAGAGGGGGTGATTCAGCTGTGCTGAGGTTGGGGGGCGCAATAGTAGGGCTGGGGGAGGGGAGGGATGGAGTGGCACAGCTATATGCGGCTCTCAGAATACTTGTTTATGGGGGGCGGGAGAGGGAATGGCTCTTCTCTTTTGGGTTGCCAACTCCTGTGTTACTATAACAGAATTCCAAACACGCAATGTGCTGTTTGCCATTTTTGTTGTTTTATTTCTTGCTTATTAGTTAGTTTGAATGATGAATATAACCTAGGCACTTTCATTTTGTGGTTCTCATGAACTAGCATTGTTTGGCAATATTTGGATTGCAAAAGGTTTCAGGGGAAATACCAGCTGAAAATGTTCCCATTGGAATCTTACATTTAAAAAAAGTATAGAAATTCTATGTAGGTTTTTTGTAAAACTTTTTTCATAGAGTCTAAACACGGAAGCAAATTTGACTTGACAGTGTTCCGAACAAATGTTTGGGGTTAAGGGGGACGAATTACTGTACCATAATGCACTATAAGTTTATCTTTGATTTTTAAATGCACTTAGTGTCTGTTAACAGTTAACTCTTGTCTTTGTCCACTGAATGGGTACCTCCTTGAAGTGGTGGTGGAAGGTTCACTGCACTGCCTCACTTGTGTGGCTCAGCCCCATTGTGGCAGGGGAGCCTTTAGGTGTTAGTGTGTAACTAACTCATCCTTCGGGACCTGCTTGTTCTTAGTCTGTGCTGAGATTTCCAGAAAGGGTCTCAAACAGTGCCCACTGTGATGGTGTTTTTGCTGTGACATGGACTCCTGTCCCAGGGTTCTAGATTGAGATGGCTACTTCCTTTCACAGAGGCCAGCAAGCAGTCATCAGATGGTAACACTGCGTGGAAAGAAATTATATTTTCATAAGGGTAATAAAAATACTACATTTTTACTTCTGTGTAAAACTTCTACTGGATCTGACTAAATTTTTGGAATATTAAATCTTTGAAAGAGTTGTAGATCCTTAATCAGACCTACTGCAACAAAAGGCTTTCTTAAAGCCTATATAGAATGAAACATTTGGAAATTTATAAATGTGTTATTTACTTATTTACCTAACTTATACCAAATTAGATTGCAGAAATATAACCTGGTGCTTTGCTGTGTTCACAGAAACTGACTGAACTAAAGCAACAGACTGAGCCTCTGAAGAAAAAATTGGAGTCCTACTTGGACTTAACTCCTGTAATTATTTCTTTTTCTATTGTATTACCTACTAGTATCCTACAAGTGTATGTGCATATATAAGAAAACAGAATATCTTTCTCTTTAGTTGCTATACTTAAGCATTAATTTCACTGTCAAATTAATTTCAGAGGTTGTATTTGTAGCTGAAATAAATCTGTATATACACAGAGAGAGAGAGGTATCAAAATGTAAATGAATTCTGTTGTAATGGAGTTGACAGGCAAACAGTTGTGCTGTTTCTAAATCTAGCTGTGGGTCCCTTTATTAATTGTTTTAAACTACTGGTTCTCAATCTGTGGGCCACTAATGTGTCAGGTAGCACAGAGCTGTGGCCCATGTGACATCCTCAGAGCGATGCATGTAATATATATATTTATTGCAAGGATGCAGCCCACGTATCACATAGGGAGCTGAATATGTGTCCCACAGTGGTAAATAGGTGGAGAACCATTGATCTAGACAAAAGATTTTGCTTAAATAGTTTCAGTAGATAAATTTCTATTTACCTACAATAAGGCATAGGATTTGAACCCAAATAAACTTGTTGGGTAAACTAGGCTTCAGATAATGTATCTGGAAACATTGAGGAGGAAACAGCAATCTTTGGTACAGTGCTTTTATTCTTCCCTCTCTCCCTGTCTTGCTTTCAGAGGAGGTGGGAGTCTCAGTCTCCCTGTCCTTCCCACCCCCAGCTTTTGTGCTTTTCTCACCACTGGCTGAGTGCTTGAGATGCCCAGAGTGAGAGAAAAGGGCTTCTGTGTGCCCTAAGCAGGTTATGTACACATGTGGCCACCTTCCTATTCAGTGTCTGGCTTGCAAACGCTGGTGGGAATATATAAAGGCAGGTTCTGTTGATCAACGTTTTTGTGAACTTCATGGAAACGCTTCTTTTAACATTAGGGCCTATAACAGTTCTTTCAAAATCCACTAAATTTTGGGTACAGCTTTGTCTTTAATTGCAGCACTTCTTGCCTTTTGGTGAGCACGTGGAGATCATCTGATTAGCCCCAGCTCTGCTCCTGCCCTTTATTAAAATATTTGGGTGAGGCAAAACCCGGTGTTTCAAGCTGTCTCTACTTGCAGTTAACATGTGGTTTTCTTTCTTATAGAATCCCTTCCTTGCTCGAGTGAAGATTGAAGAAGCAAAGCGGGAGCTGGTAGGGGCATTTTGTTGATTACAGACATTTACATGGACACTTTCCCTTAGAGAAGAAAATCCTCCTTGATTAGAAGCTGGTTCCTCTACTTCAGTTTTTAATTTTGATTCTCTCCAGAAATAAAGATCTGAATGCAAATATGACTCCAGTTAGGTGGAAATGATTCTTGTTTATATAGAGGAATAGACATTGAAGAAAGACCCAGAATTTCAGAGTTATTTAGATGCCTTATTCTCATTTAAATTAACGGAAGTTGATCAAGTAAATACTTTTGATTAACTGGGCAGAAGTGTGCGCACCACCTCTCAAGGGTGAGTTCAGCTAAAATCGTCTGCACCTCTAGGGCATATTGGATTCATTGCTGCTTCTAGATTGTTAGAAGGTAGTTGTGGCCCATAATGCATTTTTTAATCAGCAGCTGGACAGGAGTCCATCCTGTCATCTATAAAACAGATTGCACAATGGTCATACATGCATTTGTCTCTTGTAGGCTTGATTGTTATCAAGTGCTGTATTTAGGGCTGTCTTTGAGGGCCACATAAGGCTGCAGCTGCCCTCTTCTAGAGCTGTGGTTTTCAAACTATGGGTCAGGATGCAGTACCGGCTTGCAGACCCACAGATACAGGGTCGTAGTGTCCCTGCTGCTGCCACTGCCCTAAACAGTCCAGATCACAGCTAGGAGTCCATCCTCTCTGCCACTAGGATCATTGATGAGGCAGTTACCATTCATGAATTTGATCCCTCTTCACTAGTGGAAGGGCTTTCTCAGTTGAGAGGTTTTTTTCATCTTAGTAATTTGCTTTGGCAGCCTGTCTGGGTCTAATAAACCTTTTGAGCATCATGGGAGGCCCACTATACGTGTAATATTTTGCTGGTTTTGTCATACATGTGGAATTTGTATGCTAATCTCAGTAAAAGTAAGAGTTCTCCAATGTTCCTGTTCTGTGCATCACGTCATAAGAGATTGTCATGGACTGATCTCTCCCCGGATCACCAGCTGCTTGGTTCTAAAAAGGTTGCATTCCTAAGACTTTGAGGATCACACTGCATAGATCAGTGGTATCAGTTTTGAAATAATGACTGTGCTTGAGCTTTTTTGTTGCCATGGTGATAAGCTTTCTAGATGTTAGTACAGTATAACAAGCAAGTTAGCATTGTTATAATCCATAAACAATGGATGCTTCATTAGTATTTGAGATTGTCCTGAGAACAATGCAGCATTGTCATAATAATTATTAAGACTGTTGTGTGTCTTTGGGCCATCATTAGGATTCGTAATGCTAATTTTTGGCTCTTTGTAATGACTCATTTTCTCTGTTCATGAACTGCTAAGTGCTCAGTCACCTGTTATATTCAGCACTAAGTGCACATCCTACCAAGTTCTAGTAAGCTTTCCCCATCAATAGTGCTCTTTCAGTCAGTTATATTAATACCTACGAATGATATCCAGTGGGGCTGATCATTACAGACATCTTTGTCTAACAATAATTTCAAAGTTATTTGCATTGTCACTGACTTGTCTTGTTTCTTTCCCCATTAGAATGCTCTTGAGGCTGAGTTCTCCACAAAAGTGGACTTGATGGCGCTTTCAGTACCAGAGCCCAGCAAACGCCGATTTACCTAAGGTCACCAATGGGGAAAAGGACTTTTTTTAATTGTAAACTTTTTGCATTCCTAAACATGGTTTTGTACTCCACACTATTGGGGCCTCACTGGCTTACTATCTGTCTGCCGAACACACACATTTTGAGGGTTCTTATCCTTTCGGTTTTGTAAAAAAAAAAAAAAAATGTATATTTTTGTTTTCCATAAATTTGAAAAAAAAACAAAACAAGGCTTTCTTCTGTGTACAAAGTTTTCTAAAACTGGTAAATGGCCTCTAGATGGCACACTAATCAGCAAACAGATGAAGTTTCCTAGATGGTTAAATTTCTATACCAGGTATCTTGTTTTACTGAATTAGATCAGTGGGGGAAGGAGTTGGGGCTTGACAGAAAGCTACTGGGTTACTCTTGGTCTTACCAGGTTCTGAATCTGTGTCTGTAGAAGGATCCTTTGTTTGGTGAGTCAAGGGACGCTAGATGGTATTAATTCTAATGACATCTTCTGAGATGACAGTCACCTTTCCCAGCATCGATCATTTTTCTATTCCTTTTGTTCTGGTCAAACCTTTTTGTACAACGTATAGAGAGCTCTAGCTGTTAAGGTGAAACTTGACTACTTTCTCCACTTTAACATAACCGGCTCAGGCTGAAGATCTAAATGGAAGTGGCTAACATGGAAGGCTGTTATCTGTAGGGCACCAAGTAAGAAGGCCACTGTATCCTATTCAAGCCCTGGGGCCAGCCAACAAGGAGTATCTTTATAGGTGGGATGCCAGCAGTGTGAATTCAGCGCCATGTTTCATAGAGGTCATTGAACAGTCTTTGCTTGGTAGCAGCTTTCACTGCTCACCTGGGTTGGGTTTGAATCAGTGACCAAGAGCTGAAATCTCCTAATACTGACCCTTAATAGTCTTCATGTACTCTGCAGTCTGATCAAATATTAAACTATAAGGCCTTAACTATATAGACCTTAACTATAAGGTTTGCACTGGGTTAAGGCTTTGTTGCTGTCCCTGATTTTTTTTTTTTTTAAAGAACATTTTGATTAATACTAAATGAGGGGAAGAAACTCCAGAGAACTTACTGTAGTTCAGACATGAAGAGAAAAGTGATACCTAGATAAAAGATATGGGTGCCTAGTTAATGCACACAGGCCTCCAAGCATATTGAGCTTGGAGAATGTGGAACACAAGCAATGGCTGAATGAACAGGCAAATGAAGGGAGAGGAGTTTATTTACATAAATTAGTCACTAGTGCTTGCCAGTTAGTGACTTGTACTGTCCACTTCTTCAGCTGCACTCTTTCAGTTCACAGTCGGGATCAGGCTTTGCTGGGTCTATGCTAGGATCTACTTTCCCTGGCTTCTTCCTGCTTGTGCCTCCCTGCCTCTTGATGCAATATCAGCCAGGCGTCTGGGATCATGGTAACCTTGCCTTAGGTGTGCAGTCGGGAGCATGCGAGCCACAGGGCTGGTGTGCTATGCTCTCTGCCTCCTTCATGATTCTCCCCCACCCTCCCAATGGATGATTTCAAGAAAGCTCTGCAAGCTGAACCACATCGGCATTTTGTGGATAATCTCACTCTGCCAAGGGGAGGGTTATAGTGGTTTGATTGTTTAAATGGTAACATTAAATAAGTGGGGATTAGGGCTATTTAATATGCTTGCAGGTAGTCTCATTTCTTTCTAGTCTCAGCTAGTAGGACCCAGATGCTCCAGAGAACAGTTCACTGGTACAGTGTGGCAATGAACTAGCTGGGAATAAAGCAGGGATTACTATTTGCCAGAAGCTGGGAATGAATGATGGTATGGATCACTTGGTTGCCTGCTCTGTTCATTCCCTCTGAAGGAGCTGGCATTGACCATTGTCAGAAGACCAGATATTGAACTAGAATCATTGATCTGTCCCACTATGCCCATTCTAATGGTCTTTTCTTCTGAACCTACCGCTATCCAACATGCATGGTTCCGCATCTAGCTTTGCAGCAGCCAGACCTACCCAAAGGTTTACACTACAAACATGGTGTGGGCCTACAGCAGGGGCTGGAGTCCGACTTCAGTGGAGGTAGCTGGATGCTGCTCCCACTTGGACTGCTCGGAAATGTTAAGAGGGGCAGGGGAGGGGGAAATCAAACAGCTGTGTTAGGCTGGTGCCAGAACTGAGCCATCTGCTGCACAAAGTCACATAAATCAGCTGCCAGTTGCCACACAGCACAGTTCAACTTTCAGTATGGGGAAAATCAAATCTCTTTTAAACCTTTATGCTTACTTTTAACAAGGGCTCACAGTTCTTCAGTTACATATTGTTATAAACTGATCTGTTGCTTTACAAAACAGTAGGAGATCCCTCCTGACTGCAGTAGTGTGCTGGAAGGGGGTGCTGAGCCCTCAGCAAACCCTGCCCTGAGGGGCTGCTGCTCTTTGGCAGTCACTGACAGCTGAGCTGAGTGTGGTTGAGTATCCTCCTGGGCAGGAGGAGGTGAGAGAACAGGAGGCGGCAGAGGATACAGGCTGACCTGGATTGTCTGGAACCAGCTGCCTGGGGCCAGGAGGGGGCTGCCCACCAGGCTGCTGCAGAAGGGGCTGATGCAGAAAAGCTGGCTCCAGTTATGGAGGGCAAAGCTGGGAGCTGTCACCCTCCCTACCCCTAACCTCCTAGAGCTGCACATAGAAACTCCAGCCCAGCTGTAGATCAGGCTTCTAAGATCAGGCTACCTTGCTGGGATGAGGGATTCCCTCAGTATTGTGGGAAGTAAGAGTGGGTGGAAGCCAGTGGGACTCTGGAAACTGAGGGCAGGCCTAAGAGCTGGACAGAACCTGCTTGGGTGGTGATGGGGGCTTCCCCTCAGCTTCCTACGGCAAGGGCTGAGGCTGAAAAAGCTGCCTCCAAGCCCTGAAGATGAGGAACGGGGTGCAGGGTTGTAACCACTCTTCCCCATGCTGACCTGCTATCACCTGTGATGTGCAATGGGAATGGCCACTGAGGCCTGGCAGAGAAGAGAGAAAAGCAGTGCAGCTTCCATTTCTTCAAGCTCTCCATCCCTCCAGTCTTCTCTCTTACATCCCCCTGAGCACCCGCCACCCTCATGCTCCCCATTGGCCCCGAAAAGTTCACCTGTCGGAGCAGTGAGCACTTAGCATGAGCATTTTGAACATCTCAGCGTGAGTGTGGGGCCAGCATCCTCCTGACTCCTCCCACCCATCAAGGGTCCCATAGAACTGCCCGTCCTCCCCTCAAAGCCAGAGACTCACAATGGGTATGTCTACCCTATGAGCTTAAGTTGACATAAGGAGGCTTAAATTGACTTAAACAAAGCCCTGGCCACGTTTAGGCTGTCTACACACACATCGTTATTTCAAAATAAGTATTTCGAAATGAGTTATTTCGAAATAAAGTCCTTATTTTGAAAAAAGTTAATTTGAATTAAGAAAATGTTCATTCGAATTAAGGGAAAGCCTGCTATCGAAACGGCTGTTATTTTGAAATGGTTATTTCGAAATAAGGCCATTTGGACATGTTGTTTCAAAACAGTTGTTTCAAAACAATGGTGTTTTGAAACAACATGTCCAAACAGCCTTATTTCAAAATAACCATTTCAAAATAACAGCCATTTCGAAACGAATGGGGTTTAAGCTGTTTCAAAATTACGGTTCTTATTTCGAAATGACGGATCCCGTCATTTCAAAATAAGAAAACATCGTGTGGACCTAATCTTTTATTTCAAAATAACCAGTGTTATTTCAAAATAAAAGAGATGTGTAGACATACCCTTAGAGTTCATTAAGCTGACTTTAGGGCTTCTTTAAGTCAACTTAATAACTCCTGCCCTTAAAGTCGACTTTAAGGGTTAAGTCAATTTTATTAAGTCAACTTAAGACCAATGTGCCCATTAAAGTTGACTTAATAAAGTTGACTTAGTGCACTGGGGCCGTTTAAGTTGATTTTATAAAGTTGACTTAAGCCGGGGGACTCATTTAAAGTTGACTTTATTAAGTCGACTTTAAATGGGTCACCTGGCATAAGTCGACTTTATAAAGTCAACTTAATGCAATGGGGCCTCACTAAGTCGACTTAATAAGGTCTACTGAAAGTCAACTTTAAGTAGACTTTATTAAGTCAACTTAATAAAGTTGGCTTAGCTTTTGTAGTGTAGACATAGCCAATGTGCCCTCTCTATGGGACCAACCTCCTCTTTGGCAAGGCAGACTTGATGCTGATTCCATATTCATAGAATCACTGAAAGCAGAAGCGACCATGAGAGGTCATCGAGTCCAGTCCCCTGCACTCATGGCAGGTCCGAGTACCATCTTAAATCATCCTGGACGGATGTTTGTCTAACCTGCTCTTAAATGCTTCCAGTGGTTGTGATTCCACAACCTGCCTAGGCAAATTATTCCAGTAGTTAATCACCCTGCCAGTTAGAAAACCTCCCTTGCTGCAATTTAGGCCCATTGCTTCTCGTTCTGTCATGAGCAGTTAAGAAGAACAGTTTTTCTCTCTCTCCTTGTGACAACCTTTTAAGTACTTGAAAACTGTTATCATGCCCCCTCTTAGTCTCCTCTTTTCTACACTAAGCAAACCCAGCTCTTTCAATCTTCCCTCATAAGTCAAGTGTTTCAGACCTCTAATCTTTCCTGCTGCTCTTCTCTGGACTGTTTCCAGTTTCTCCACATCCTCCCTGAAATGAGATGCACAGAACTGGACACAATACTCCAGCTGAGGGCCTACTCAGGGCAGAGTAGAGTGGAAGAATTACTTCATGTGGCTTACAGTACTCCTGTTAATTCAGCCCAGAATGGTGTTTGCTTTTTTTTTTGCAACAGCCTTGCACTGTTGACTCATATTTAGCTTGTGGTCCACTCTGACACCCAGACCTCTTTCCGCAGTACTCCTTCACATCTGGGGTGGAGGCTGCCCTGGTTGGCTACTGAGGCCCTGGCTAGGGGGCTGGAGCAGTGGATAAGTCTGGGGGGTTGTCCAGCCCCACCTTTCTAAGGGATGGGGGTCACAAGAGGTGTTGAGGTGCCCCTCAGCATTCCCAATGCACGTTGTGAAATGCTGGCCAGGCCCAGACTGGGGGTGAGAGGCTGCCCTATCAGAGCCAGCACCAGACTGCTGGGGGGAAGTGGGCACCCTGCACTGAGTAAGAGCGGTGAAGGACAGCGTAGCCAGGCTTGCCTTTGTACCCCCTCTCCCGAAGCCCCCAACATCTCCCACCCATTCTGCAGATATAGACCCCCTCTCTGGGGCAGCTAGAGGGTGATGCTGGGACATCTGCCACTCTGTATAGGGGGTGTGAGGTGGGGGGGTGCCAATGTAGGCTTGGCCCCCAGGCACTGGAGACCCGCAGTATATCACTGCTTGATTGGTATTGTACATTATTAAAGTCATACAACAGAGAATACTCAGATACTAGATAATTTCAATTGAATTAGACTATGTCTATTTTTCTGAAAGACATGGCACCTGACTTTGAGGAGCTGGGTACCCAGAATTTCGAGTGAAAGCTGCTCCTCCTACTAAATCAGCAAGGAGTCCCGTGGCACCTAAAGACTAACAAATTTATTTACAACATGAGCTTTCACGGGAGAAAATCTTCAAAGCGTCTGATGAAGTGGGATTTTCTCCCACGAAAACTCATATGATAAATTTGTTACTCTTTAAGTGCCACAGGATTCCTTGCTTGTTCTGCACTTTGGAGTTACACTGACTTCAGTAAGATGACCCCAGAGATAAACTGACTCAGCATAAATACATCTTCCATTTTACAAACTCAAGTGTATTTCTTCTCCAAAATCTGAAGAAAATAAGACATGGATTTATCAATAAATAGCTGTTTAAATTGAAACATTTGGAGTTTCTTCTCTGAGGCAGCTGTTTTAGCTGACTATCTGCTATCCACTGTAACACAACACTGCTACTTGTCATCTTCTTGGATTTTGTGGCATAGCAGATTTGCTTCCTAACAATAAGCAGTTTTGGAGGTGGATTCTATCTACGTGCAATGATCAGGAAGTGAAAAAGTAAAAGTGAGGGAGGCATGAGTGAGACTTACATAGGGAAAGGGATTCAAGTTTTGAAATAATATCTCAGTATTAAGCACTTCTGTATATCTTTTTTTAGAGATGAGCTTTCAGTTCACTCTGATAGTGCTCTGAGGTGACCCTGTTTTATACTAATTGTGATCATGTTATATAAAGGTTTAATTTCCTTTCTTCTAGTGTTCTTTGGTAGCTAGTGTGAGTGTCTGGTTTCAGTATCCCCTGCAAATGCAAGTCCTGTGTTACTAAGCAACTAAGTAAGTAAGATCTTAAGTTGTACTTAAATATCCGTTCCTGACACTGCAGCACTGAAACACTACTCAATTTTTGTATATACTTTCTTACAAAGCCCTCCTTTGACACTCCTAGTTTGTGGTGTCTACTAGAGATGTCATGTCCTTTTCTTCTAGTGGATAATGTTGAAATGGGGTCCTTTTTTTTTTTTAGATATTGACAACCTTATTCCACTGCAGCTGAGCAGAATTGTAAAAGATCGTAAATGAACAGCCAACTTTTTTTTTAGTCTCCTAGATGTCTGTAAACCAGCACCACCTGTTGTCTTTCTACTTCCCTGCTCCATACTTAAATTTCCCAATCTATCGCCTTAAAAATACAAGATTATTCCAAGAGACAAGGGGGTGAGATAATATCTTTTGTCGGACCAAATTTCTATTGCTGAGTGAGACGTTCTACAGAGCTCTTCTGGTCTGGGCAATGTACTCGGAGTGCCCCAGATTCTTCAGTTTCCCCGACTTGAAGAAGAGCTCTGTGTAAGTGTGCAAGCTTGTCTCTCTCATCAACAGAAGTTGATCCAATACAAGCTAGTGTCACCCACCTTGTGCCTTATGGCCTGGGACCAACACTGCTACAGCCACACTGCATATGGATTATTCCATGGTGTATTTTCTAATCTAGTGTTAAAAGTTACCAGCAATAACCCTTGCCTTGGGAGGCAATTCCCCAGCCTGCTGTCTTCTCTTTCAGGAAGTTCCAAAGAGGTAGCCACCTTAGTCTAGTTCAGCAAAACAAACAACGGCTATGTCTACACTACAGGGCTCAATTAAGCCAGCTTAATAAAGTCTACTTTAAGCCGTCTTAAAGTAGCCCTTATTAAGATGGCTTAGAGTGTCCACACTCAACATGCCAGGAGATGGCCCACGTCCACACTGGCATGGTCACCCTAGTAGTGATGCATTGGGGGTAGCCGGCCCACAGTGCACCACAGCAGAAGTGCCCCTCTCTCCCGGCTACTCCTTTACTACACAAGGGAGTGACCACACTGCCCTCCATGCTGTGAGTGGCAACAGGGAGCCCAGGGAGCTCAGGGAGCCTCATATGGCCCATCAGTGTGCCAGCACGGCACTTCACCCTCTCCCTGCATTGCCCGGGCTCCTTCGGCTCTGGACCAGGTGCCGCGTGCCAGCACAGGGGCAGGGCACAGCAGTTTTTAAGATTCAAACACTGGGAAACAGCACATAGAGGAAGGTGAAGTCAAACCACCTTTTGTAATGGGAAAAGAATCCATAGTCACAATTTAATCCTGCTTCCACACAAGCTCATCTAAAAGAAATAGCAACAAATATATAGATGTCGTCTTTTCATAGGAACTTTAATAAAAATGTTAAACTGCAACACTGTAGTTTTATTAAATTTATTAAACAAATGTGAGATGATGACACTTGCTGCCTATCTAGCCTCTGCCATCTTCTGCACCTCACAGTTTTTGTTGCCCATCTTTATCACGTTTCCAGAATATGTATACAGAGTACCATATCAGGTATCTAAAGAAAGTTCATACTTTTTCATGCTCCATAATCATTGTTAGATGTAGGAATGGGTACAATTTAAGAAATAATGTATAGATTTTGAAAGTGGGCTTCATGGACTTGTAGAAAAAGTAGTCACAGGGGATGATAACATGTCTTAGTGACTGTAGCTCATTCCAGCAGGAGGGATTTGTCACCCTTCCCTGTGATGTGATGAGCCAGTGATGTGATGCATGGCTCATTTGTCTAGCCTTGTCCCATCACAAGACTTTCCATGGAAAATCATCTGATCCAGGTGCAAACAACTGAAACCTTCTGGAGGAAAAACAAACAAACAAACATTGCAACAAGACAAAGACTCACCTTCCCTGCAACTAAGGACTAAAGACTCTTTCAGTATAACACATGAGACTGGCCTGAAGAAGGGGAGAGATAGGGGATCAACCTGAGAAGAGGAGAGACAATCTTTTTGTAGTGGGGTTTTTTTTGGGGAGAGGGGGGATATTGGTCTCTGTAAACTTCCTTGCTCAGCTGCATCAGGTGTTATGTAACCTTTTATGGTCTGAAGCAATTGTCTTGCTTTCTTGTTCTTTAGCCACTGATTTACTTGTCACACAGAGCATGCAATTCTATGATTAGAGGGGTGTGTGAGAGAGAGAGGAATTCATGGTTTTGTTTGAAGCCTTTTAAAAACTTGAGAATTAGGTTTTTGTCTCTCTCCATTAAGACAAGGTATTGCACCACTCTTGAGATCAGTTTTTTACCTGACTTGTTCCTAGGAGGCCAGATTCAAATCTGTTAAAAGAAAATAGGACCAAATTTGGTCATCCACGTCTTCTGAAACTGCTCATGGGCTGATAGCCTCCTTTTGATGATGTTCTCTATTTATATAAATAATTGGTTTACACCTTTAGTGTAAAACAGCTTTCAGGATCAGGCTGAGAAGTGGGAGACACACTGGGTTGGGCAGCTGGAGAAGGAGAGAGAGACACACACGGTCGCACTGGAGAAAGAAAGACATGCAGGGTTGGGCTGGAGAAGCAGAGAGATGTGGGGTCAGGCTGAGAAGGAGAGAGATACTGGATCAGGTCAGGGGAAGGCGACGTGGGCTGTAGAGCTAGGATGCAGGGCTGCAGGGCTGGGGCTAAGACATGGAGGGTGTTGATGCTTTGCACATACCTGGGAACACTCCCAACGGTGTTGTGCCTTCTCTCCAGCTCCCCTCCCCATGTTTCAGATAGCTAGGAGGCCAATTAAGCTGACTTAAGCCAACTCCCAGGCTGCATTGGCTTAAGTCGCCTTAGTAAAGTTGACTTAACTTCTAAGTCGACTTTTCAAGTGAGAGTTATTAAGTCAACTTAAGCAAACGCTTGAGTCAACTTAATAGCTTCTCAGTGTGGCCAGGGCTGTTTAAGTCAACTTAAGGGGCTTTAAGTCAACTTAAACCCATACTGTAGACATATCCAAGGAGTCCTGTGGCACTTTTAAAGACTAATAAATTTATTTCATGGGAGACAATCCCACTTCATCAGATGCTTTGAACATGGTCCCCTCTTTAAACATCTGACAAAGTGGGGTTTTCTCTCATGAAAGCTCATGCAATAAATAAATTGGTTAGTCTTTAAAAGTGCCACAGGACTCCTTGTTTGTTTTTCTTTTTCAGAAAGTTTCCATCCTGACATTCAGCCTAAATGTGCCCTTTCTTAACTTCACCCCATTACTAGCATCTCCCTGCTATCAATCAATCAGTAATTCTTCCCATTGATATTAACACTCTTCAAATATTTGTAGGTGAGCTAATATAAGGATATATTTACAAACTGTATGTATTGTATTCAGCTTTTCTGAACTTCCCTTTTAAATACTTTCACCCAGCTGGGCACTTTTTTTCCTGTCTTTTCAAATTTGTGAGTCTTATGGTAGTATTATGGCGGGATGGCTGTGTAGAAATGAAGTTAGCCCTACTCTGCCTTTCTATGTGCTGTCCAACCCCACATTGGAACCCCACCCCTTTTTTTTTTGCAGCTGTGTCACAGAGTGAATGTATGCCTAACTGGCAGTCAATCCCAAGTCTCCTTCAGCATTAATATTTCCAGGTGCCTCTCTTCTTTTCAGTAAGTATATTTGATTATTTTTCCCACTTGTAGCTGAATATATTTTTCCAAGTTGCTCCCTGGATTTTGTTTACTACCCATGCATTCCAAAGTCATGCCACCTGCATAATATAGGCCACAGATTTTAATTCACTATCTCCTATGCCAAGCTCACAATTGCTAGTGGAGCTGAAGTCTATCTTCCACAAAGACATCCAATCTTGATTTTTAACCAGCCCAGATGATGGGGAATCCACCATATCACATGGTAAAATAGATATTGATTCTATATCTTGCTCCATTTTTTATCCCAAATTATCATGTGTGAATTTTACCTGTGTACTCTCCATGGTCTCTTCTAAGATCTAAATTTAGAACCAAATCTGACTTGCTTGGCTATCATTTTTAAAGCAGTTTCTAAGCCTCCTGCTCTTGGCTAAGGACTCTGATGTGTGTATCAATGAAGTGTGTGAAATATGCTGATATTGCCTGTGTTGGATTTACAGATGAGGGCCTTGGTTATTTTCCTTACCAAATTAATATGAGTTGGAAGTATCTTAAGGGTGTCCCTCCTTATTTTAAGGAAAGTTTTGCTTCCTGTGCACCTGATTTGACAACTCTAGACATAACAGTTGGTATGCAACTCTTGTAACAAATCAATGTAAATCTTTAAATGCCTTTTTCCTCCCTAATACGATGACACTTAAGGGGAAAAACTCTAGGAGAGGCCATTCAAAAGCTCCACAGGGAAGTATTTCTTCTGTATCCCTAGTCCAAGTACACAGCTTCTTAACAATGCCTTTAAGCGCTTCATGTAACAAGTTGTGACTGGGATTATGCTCGTGTGAACAAGCACTAAAAGAGGCACACTTTGGTTATCAACTCTGTACAACGGATTCTGTTTCTCCAAAGCAGACAGTGGAAGAGGCAACGCATTCTCTCAAGGCATGTTGTTGTTTCCTCCTAATGCCATAGCACCCAAAGGCCACCATCAGGTACAGCACCTAGCACCAAACATATGAACCAGTCAGTGCCCCACAGTGGTGCACCAACGGTTTCTGACACCGGGGAGCCAACCCCCTACAGCATAGCTACAGAGCAGGTGTCCTGGTACCACCCCTGAGCTACTCTGAGGATGGGGTCTGTACCTATTGGGAGGGGGTATGTGTGCAAATCCAGACTTTGCTCTGACCCACCCCATCCCCTGCTCTTACCCTGTGCATGGTGCTCACTGTTCAGGCAGGTGAGCTTTCCAGGAGCAGTTTTGTTCTGTATTTTTGCACAGGAGGCAGTGTTAATATAGATGGCTCCTACTAGTAAAAGGGCTTGTCCTGCTTTTGATTGTTTTTTTCAAGATGCAGTCACATTTGAGGAGTCAGGAAATACTCTTCCCCTCTCTTCCCTGCTGGGCAGCAGTGACCATTTCAGAGATCGAGGGAGGGGAGGGTGGTCTCAGCCCCCAGCTCTGCCCCTCCTCCCCAGCTTCTTCAGGGCTAGTGGCAGCTTCAGCCCCACAGCAGGAAACTTGGGGGAACCCCCCTGATCATGCTGTATTCAGCCCATAGCCCACCCACCCTCAACCCCAGTTCCAGGAGTCCCGTTGACTCCCACTCTCCCTTATTTACCATAATGGAGTGCTGAGGTAGGTCAGGATACTTGGACGTCCTTGCTGCACCTAAGCTGGGATAGGGCCCCCTATGTGCAGCTGAAGGGCTGGAGGAAGGGGATTAGAGTTGTCCTCCCCAACTGTTTCAAGGCTGGAGGCAGCTTTTCAGCCTGAGCCCCTTAAGCAGGAAGCCTGGAGGGGCAGCTGGAAGCAACATCAACTTGCCTACAGAGGGCACACCGGCTGTTCGGCAGAGAAGGCAGTTCTGTGGGACTCTTGGTAGCTGGGAGGAGTTGGAGGAATCAGGAAGATGCTGGCTGAACACTTACCAGGCTCACACTGAGATGCTACCAAAGTGCTCACCCCTCAGGCAGGTGACTGAGCTGCAGGGCCAGTGGAGAGCATTGCAGGGGGAGAGGGTCCTGAGGATGTAAGTGGGGGTTTAAGATACAGAACTGTGCTGCTCTGTTACCTCTCTTCACTGCCAGGCAGCAGTGGACAGACCCACTGCATGCCATGCTGCAAGCAGTAGCAGAAGAGCTGAGCTAGGGCTTCAGAGGGGGCTAGCTCCTTCTCCCTGACTTCTTCAAGGCTGCTGGAGGCAGGTTTCTCAGCGTCACTGCCTCAGCATCTGCAAGTGCAGCAGGAGTTGGGGACAGCAGCAGCTCCCACTCCAGCAGGTTACATCCATTCTAGCCCTTAGCCTGCACTCTGCGCCCCCACAAGCCCTCTCCTCACCTCCCTTACTTACAACAGTGCAATTCGGAGAGAATGGGAATGCCTTTGAGACTTGTCCAGCCAGCTTGATTAGGGAACTTGGAAGCCCTCACTGCAGCTGGGCTGGAGGTGGGTCCCCGAGGTTCAGCTCTAGGGAGCCAGAGGAGGGGGTCACAGCTCCCAGCCTTGCCTTCCCTTCCCCACACCCCCTTCAGGACTGGAGACAGCTTTCAGCCTCAGGGCAGTGGGAGACAGGGGGCAGCACCTCCTCTCCCACTTCTAGACAGCCCATTCCAGGGAATCCAGGCCAGCCATTAGTCTGCACCTACGTCTGGCCCCAGATTTCTCACCTCCCTCACTTGCCCTATTGCTCCTGAGAGAATCCCCCCAACCTCTTCCTCTGCCTGGAAAGAGCCAGATCAGACACTCAGAGGGGAGGAGGCTTCTCCGCTGCAGCCACTAGCCTAGCTGCTCAGAGGAGGATATTTACAGACACATCAGCATTGCCATTGCCCCCTACCAGGCCAGCTCCTAGGGGCATGGCCCTCTCCACCCCAGGGGTCTGTACAACACTAGCATCCCAACATGTCAGGATCCCGGGCAGAAGTAGGTGAGACTAGTGGCCAGAGTTCAGCAGGCAGGAATCAGTGCCAGAATTCAGTCAGGATTCAGGCTGGCAGTCAAGTCAAAGGACAGAGCCAAAGAGTAGAGGATCAGTACCGGGTATCAGGGCCTTTGTGGGTGTTTTAGGGTCAGAGCCAAGACCCATACTAGCAGTTCAGGCATATAGAACACATAGGCTATGTCTACACACACAGTTTTATTTCGAAATCAGTCCTTTCAAAATGGCTTATTTCGAAATAAAACCCTTATTTCGAAAGGGCTCATTTCGAAATAAGGAAAACCGCGCAATAGAAACGGCTGTTATTGCGAAAGGGATATTTCGAAATAATGCCAATTGGACCGCTGTTTCGAACAGTTGTTTCGAAACAACTGTGTTGTTTCGAAACAACAGGTCTAATGGCATTATTTTGAAATATCCCTTTCGAAATAACGGCCGTTTTGAGGGGGGAGCAGGTTTTACTTTTTCGAAATGACAATTCTTATTTCGAAAGGATGGGGTCTGTCCTTTCAAAATAAGAGAACGTCGTGTAGACCTAATTTCTTTTATTTCGAAACAACGAGTGTTATTTCAAAATAAAAGTGCTGTGTAGACGTAGCCATAGTGTCACAGCAATTAATTAATGAGCTGTGTCATTGCCTGGATGCTTCAAGGAATGCCCTTTGAGCATTGATGTTGGGCAGGCAACCAATAAGGGACCAGAAAGCTGCTGTCAGTTAAACTCCTTGAGGTAGAAGTTCTTGTGGTCTGTGCCCACAGCAGGTTGTGGGTAGGGAGGTACCAATATAGGAGACCTGGGATCAAGACTTGCTGGTCCTTACAGAAGGATCTTACTATCTAAGGCCAAGAGCACACAACGGATGAGGAAAGAAGGGCAACAGTGAGAGCGAGAGATAGAGAGAGAACACACTAAAATCTACATGACCCATATTAAGTCTTTGGAGTCAAGTACGCAAAAGTTAGGAAATATCAAAATTAAGGTTGACTGTGCAACCTGAAGTCTGCTCCTTTGCGCATACACATTATGATAGTTTAATTTAGTGGTTTTCAACCAGTGTGCTGGATCACACTTTTGTGCCATAAGAACTGTCCTAGTCTGCTGTGAAAGTTTCTACAAAGGTGATGAAAATCAATGTGAAACAAACATTGTTTCATCTTAACCATATTCTATCCAAACAAAATTGCAACTCATAAAACTCATGAAAACTAATCACCAAATTAAAAGCGTGGAATTCGTTTTTCAATTCTAAACCATGAACATTGTAAACACAGGTGGCCAAAGGAAAATTGAAATGACATGTATTTTTTTCAGGTGGATTTGGAATATTAATGTATTTGATCCTTCTTTAGCTTGTTGCATCCACTATGTTGCATACGTCTCTAGTAAGACCATAATCATAGTAAATGTAAGTAAATGTGACGTTTATGAACAATCAATCAGCTGAAAAAAGTGGTGTGCCATGGAATTGTTTGTCATGTTGAAGTGTGCCTTGTGACTGAAAAGGCTGGGAACACTGGTCTAATTACATGATCCCATACTACCAGAGCCTTGTCTCAAGTCACGGCACAGCATGAACAGTGGTTCTGAATGAGCAACTATTCAATATTGTGGCACCTGCCTTATTTTTAGTGCAAATTATTCAAACCCAGTGTGATGCTGTCTGGATTAGAAATGACCATTTATAATTTACTGATACCAATATTCCAGAATTGCAATAAAGATTGTATAGAATGCGCCATCCAAGGTACAGATGGAAAAGTTACAATTCGCTGAGATTGATAAGCATGTTTATATGTATGCATCAGTTTTGCATAATAAGTTCTAAATACATATGGTATATTTGTATTTCAAACTTGTGGTGTGTTTCTGGGTGATATCTCCAAACAGGATGGCAGCACTAATCCTGCTTAATGGACCATCAGGAACATTCAAATGTACAATGAATCCAGTGGTGACATCTTATGAATCACCAGGACATGAAGACATATGCCACTGGACAGGGGACTCTGACGCTTTTCCATGCCGTGTTCTGTGCAGCTGTGTTTGAGACAAAGGAAGTATAAGCGTCATGACACAAACTATAAAATGCAGCTACGCCACATCCATCATGTCTTTACTTCTGCTTCCTTCCTACCTCTGGTTCGCCTCAGGCTGTGAAACAAAGGCCTGGGACCCACCCACTAACTGGATGTATTCCAGAGGAACTGTATGAGCCTGGAAACTCCACAATCCTGCTGAGATTTTGATCTATATAGACTTTGAAGTCATCTGAAGTCAGCTAATTGCTTTGACCATTTAAGACCCCTCTTATGTTTCTTCCCTTGTATAATATGTGGAGCACAGACAGATAATGTAGGGGGCCAGACAGGTAATGCATTATATTTACCTTTAAAGTATATGATAGTTAATGGTGTGTATCTGTCCTTCAGTGCCACAAGTAAAATAATTCTGTAACCCTGCGTAATAGACATTATAACCCATGTCCAACAAGACTCCATATTGTCAGTCTGGAACTCCTGCTTAAACACTGAACTCCATTTTGTACACTTGATGAAACCTGGTTTAGGCGTATGCTGTATATGTTCTTTTAAAAGTGCGAACAAGGTGATTGAATGAGGGGTGTGTATGCGAAGGGACCAGTCTCAACTGCCAGCCTGTCCTGATGAAGCACAAATACCATCTGACTGGAATGCAAACATCTCTGATTAAAGCAAACAGAAGGAGCCACCCCAGAAAGAAAAGAACAAAACACAATCAAGTCTGCAAGTGACTGGTGACCAAGGATCTCCCAGGAACCCCGAGGCAACATGACACAGCAAATCCCATAGACTTACATGAGAGCCAGCAAATATAAAAGATGGGTAAGAACATGGGAACTTTGGGTCTCATTCTGCAAGTGTCATCTTGGAGCATCGGATTAAGACCAACACAGGCCTGGCTCCCTCCTTGTGCCCAGCCTAGCTGGCCACTAGGCTGGCTTAAGCAACTCATGAAAGGACTGGTAATTATATCATACCAGGTTGCAGAACTTCATGTGTGTGTGTGTGTGTGTGTGTGTGTGTGTGTGTGTGTGTGTGTGTGTGTGTGTGTGTGTGTGTGTG
>ML682015.1:14399046-14409754 GCA_007922195.1 Podocnemis expansa | reverse complement strand
GTGTGTGTGTGTGTGTGTGTGTGTGTGTGTGTGTGTGTGTGTGTGTGAGAGAGAGAGACTGCTTTTTGCTATCCTTACTTATTCACAATAAATGTGGCACATTGCCTTCTCCCCCTGAATAAGATCCTGCTAGTCTTTCTTTTTATTAGGGGGTGCTCTCCTGGGTGCTCGTTTTTGTTATAACAAATAAACCTTTAGTTTTAATTATGGAAGGATTGGATGGCAGCGTGATATTTGGGGTAAGATCCAAACTCACATTGATCTGGAAATGGGGCTGATGCTTTGGTGTTCAAGAGAACATTTTGGTAAGAGAAATAGTGTTTTAAATAACTTCTCTCTTTACTGGACTTAGTTACAGATTGAGAGCCAGAGACTGAAAAACAATGAAGGGGGCTGTGTATTTCTTGCTGTGGATTCTTGAGAACCAGCGTGGGAAATCAGGAGCACTGTTTGTGACTGGTCAGATAACCTAACTTCAGCGTTAGCCACCAGTGTTTGGAAAATCTGCTTTCCTTTGCAGCTTGCCCTGGCCTTGGCATTTTCAAGTGAGCTTCTCTGTGCATCCCCTGCTCTGACGACTATTAATTTCTTCATGGTCTTTTCTATGGTTCATCTCTACAGTATGTGTAACCCATATGCCTAAAACAGGCTATCTCTTTGAGACCTATTCAGGGTGGGTTACTGTTGCTGGGCAAATTAGCGGCCCAGAAACCAGAACTTTCTGCAAATAGGGAGTGGTAGCACTTTGAGCATGCTACACAAGGTTTTCTATTGTTGCCGTGGTCAGATGCCTGAGAGAAGTCTGAGAGCATCTTCCCACAGCACCAACTACAGAGAGCTGCAATGAGAGGAGCCCATGTGCTCGGTGTTCATGAGAGATGTTGAGGCAAGAGTGGACTGCAAGATGTTTTCTCCCTGCTGTGGAGTATTTTGCACCAGAGTTTTCTCTTGTGGAACTGAGAGCTGGTTGACCAGAAAACAGACTGCATGGTGCTGGTTGCAGAGGAGAAAGAAAGGACTGCATGGACTTCTGAAGATTCCTGCAGCCGGGGAAGAAGAGGATCACAACTTCCAAGCTTCAGGGACTTGAACAGAGACTGCAACTGAGAAAATGGTGACTACACCTGAGTTTGGGACTCTGGGTTTCTTTCCATGGGGACTGTTCTGTTTAAATTTATTTTGGTTTTTTAGGATAAGGTTTTCATGTTAGTAGTTAATAAAGTGGATGGTAACTCTTGAGCAATCTTTGCCATCAGTCGTTTCACAGACTGGATCTTGGGTCTCCAGCTATTTTCTACAGGGTTTTATTTCTGTTAGGCACTGAAGAGAGGCAAGTGAATCCATTCTAGCCCACCCAAAGGTTAGATATGTGTGCTCCATAAACCTTATATATTTACTGTCACAACACTCTGAAGATAAGGGGCTATTTTTAGCTCAGTTTTACAGGGGCTGTGGCACAGAAAATTAAGATAAAAAATAAGCACTAATTTTGGGTGTCCTGTTTGAGAGGCCTAGGACCTGATTTTCAGTGTATTAAGCAATAAATTGGGTACCAGAGTCACAAAAACCAACAATTGACTTTAGTTGCATCTGTCAGTGCAACTTCTGCAACTCAGGCTGCTTTAACCATAAAATTGTCCCAGCTAGAGCTGCAGTCCTGTGTCGTTCAGCAAACGCTTTCCAATTTTTGCAACAAATTAAGCAGGATGTCTTACAGTCAGTCTTTACTGCACAACCCTGTTTCATCTTGGGACAGGTCCATCTTGTTCACTGAAGAGGTGGGAGCACTGTGGAAAAATACCATGGGGCCACGTAACTAAAGACTGAATTATAATACATACACAGAAGGGGGCCAAAGTAAGGTTGCACAGGGAAACTGGTTCCCGGTTCTAGTCTCTGTGCCCAGCCAGTCTGTCTGCCTGACTCCTTGTCTGATCTCAGTCTTCACCATCCACCCTGCTTCCCAGTCCCCACTCTAGGCTCACAGTCCCTGCCCTCCTCCCGGTAGCCTCTACTCACCGGCGCCTTACCCCCATCTGCTTCTTTGTGCCCATGGTCTGGCTCTCGTCCCTTCTGGATTTGCCTAGGCAACTTCCTCTTCCGTACTGCCTGGATGCCAAGAAGAGAGGTGATTGAGAGCACAGGAAGTACATACTCTGACTGTCAGTTCTGGTGTCTGGCTCCAAATGTGATTTCAAAGAAATTTCTGCTAAACCCCTGTAACCTGGGCAGAAGCATAGTTACCTGATTCATACTGAAAGTGCATGCGTAGTCCAGCCATGCATAGAAACTGGGAAGGGCTGGAGCATGCGTGGTGAGGAGAGTATTGTTGGAAACTTTGTGAAAATCTGGGAAGTCTTCACTGAGCATGTGGAAAGTGCAATTTCTCCTTTGAGAGCTGCTCACATCATTCAGTTATAAGTGTCTGCGTGCCGCAGCGCGTAGCTCAGAAAGTCTTCAGCCTTAGCCTGTCAGGTCAGGGCACGTGGCCAAGGCCCCCTCTGTGCTGCAACCGCAGCTATATATCTGACCCTGACCCTGACCCTGACCCTGACCCTGACCCTCCCAGTTCCTTTTTCCGCCCTCAGTCTCAGATCAGCCAAGAAACTTGCAGAAGCAAGTGCCTGTCTTCTACCGCGCGAAATTTAAGATGCCTGGTTTTAAACCGTGCTTGGGATGCTGCAAAGCTTTCCCTCTCGATGATCCACACAATAAATGTCTCGCATGCCTAGGTGAGTCTCACCTCACCTAGAGCTGCCCTATCTGCCAGTTCTTCAAATGGAGGACTCACAAAGATAGAGAGCTGCGCCTCCACTCTCTTACTGGGAGCAGTGCGCACATCCCTGATGCCGCCTGAGCTGTGAGTGCTCCACCAGCTCATCGATTGGTCCAGGTACTGGAGCACCAGCACCACCCTTTGGCGTCGAGCTCAAAGTCTCGGTCAACGCCCTCATTGGTAAGGCCAAGGTGCCGAACACCTTGGTCATTGAACTGACCCACCGATGACGCGAAAGCAGGACCGTCAACGGTAGCGTCCATGCTGCAGGCCCCTGCGAAGGTGCGGGCGTGGTCCTGGGACCTGGCCCGGTACCACAGAAGAAACCCAAGTCAACGCCAACCCTGGTACCAGAAACCCAGTTGGCACAGGAATCGGTACCACCTACCAACCTGGTACCACTCAGCCTGCCGCTGGTACCACAATCCAGCACTGAGGACTGCTCTGTGGCCTCGTCTCCATGCTCCTCCTGGGACCCGTCGGTACCGTGCTCCCAGGGTTCAGGGGCCCGATCATCCAGCTCGGCATCAGCTTCGCCCCCGGCCTCTGTTTGTTCTTCTCCCTCACCCAAGATGGTACCAGGGGTCAGCGAACATTTGGGGAAACAGCGCCACAAGCATTCCCCCTCAGCCAAACCACAGCGCAAGAAGGGATCATCAGCAACATCTGGGCCAACAGAGCCTTCCCTCTCCGGTACAGTACAGACTCCACAACCTGGTCGCAGTTGCTCTCCTCTGCGCCATGTTGAGGCCGGAGCATCTTTCAATGACTGGTCGCATGATTGGCTGGACATGACGGCCTACGATACCTCAACTTCGCGGCACCATTCCGTCCAGTCTCCTTTGCAGACCCTAGATTCGGATATCTCGGATGATGAGCCTGACCCAGACTCCACTTGTCGTAGTATATCACAGGCTCGCTCTTCCTCTTCACCAGATGAGCACACCTTCGAGAGACCGACTGACTGCAGTGAAGACTCTCGTGCTCAGTAGGATTTGCTCCGCTGCATGGCAGCAAACCTGAAGCTGGAGCTGGGGGTTGTCCAAGAGGAAACCAACCCCCTCTTTGACGTCGGACGTAGGGCCCCACCCGCCAAGGTGTCTGTCCCCCTCCATGAGGGGGTATACAGCATTGTTAAGGCCCATTGGCAAACGCCATCCTCGATTCCGCCAGTATCAAGGGTTGCAGACTGGAAGTACCACATCCCTCAGGACAAGTTCTCCCTCTTCTTCCAGCAGCCCACCTCAGGGTTGCTGGTTGTCGATGCCATGAACCAGAAAGAAAGACAGGACCAACCGGGTTCTACCCCTAAAAATAAGGAGGCAAGACTGTCAAAATTAGCACAGACTTCTTGTTACAGTTTCAAAAAAGTTAATAAATTGACTTTTATTAGCTTACTATATTACTCTTCATTTTTTACTGTACTTCCACATCATTGTATGAAAAGGTTTCAGGGGTGTGGCCCTCGGGCCAATATCCTAGTCCTCATGTAGCCCTTGAGGTGATTTGAGTTTGAGACTCCTGTTCTATACGAACTGGCAAGGGGGGGGGTCCTCTCCCTGCCGCTTTGCGAGGAGGCGTGCAAACTCTGGGAGTTGGCCATACAACACAACTTTACCCCAGTGGCCTCCCACCTACTGGGGGTGGACAACGGGCTAGTGGACTTGCTAAGCAGAAAGCCTCTAGCGACCCACGAGTGGTCCCTCCATGACGGGGTGTTCTCCCTGCTGATAGACAAATGGGGTTCACCCCAGATAAACTTGTTTGCGACACAGCAGAATTGCAAGTGTCCCCAGTTTCGCTCCCTCAGGGGCCGGGAAGAGGGGTCTCTCAGTGACGTCTTCCTCATCAGCTGGTCAGGGCCCCTGATGTGTGCCTTCCCGCCGGTTCCCCTGATACAGAGGGTTCTCTTGAAAATCGACAGGGACAGAGCGAACATGATACTAATAGCTCCGGACTGGCCCAGACAGCATTGGTTCCCACTCCTGCAGGACATGTCCATAGAGATGCCACTCCACCTCCCACAGTGAGCAGACCTGCTGACGCAGGACTCGGGGCGCCTTCTGCACCCAGACCCGGGGCGCCTACACCTGACAGCCTGGATGCTCTCTGGCTTAGTGAGCAGGAAAGGCTCTGCTCAGACAGGGTTAAGAAGGTCCTCATTGGTAGCAGAAGACCATGTACCAGGTCCACGTATACAGCCAAATGGAAGCGATTCTCCATTTGGGCACGGGACAAAGGTGTAGACCCTATATCATTTCTGATACACTTGATCCTTGACTATCTGTTAGACCTCAGAGAAAAAGGCCTCTCTCCTTCCTCACTGAGAGTCCATTTAGCGGCAATCTCAGCTCTCCATGAGAGAGTGGATGGGCAATCAGTTTTTTCCCATCCTACTTCTGTCAGATTCCTGAAGGGGGTGGAGAGACTTTTTCCCCAACCCCGTAAGCCCACCCCTCCTTGGGACGTGAATATCATGCTCCAGGTAATGACTGAGCTGCCCTGTGAACCCTTGGACTCAGCCACCCTGCTGGTCCTGTCCTGGAAAGTGGCCTTCTCAGTAGCAATCACTTCTGCCAGAAGGGTTTCAGAGTTGAGAGCCCTCTCTTTGGAAGCCCCATACACGAGGTTCTACCAGGACAAAGTGGTTTTACGTCACCACCCATCCTCCCTCCCTAAGGTGGCCACCTCCTTTCACCTTAACCAGGAAATTTGCCTGCAAGTTTTTTATTCAGACCCCCAGGTTACGCAGAACCAGAGGAGGTGGCATACCTTGGAAATGAAGAGAGCGCTCCTGATTTACATCAAGCACACTCAGCTGCTCTCCAAGACCCCCCAGCTATTTGTGGCAGTCACCGAATGTAAGAAAGGTTTACCGGTATCCTCACAGTGTATCTCTAAATGGATTGTGAACTGCATTAAAGTCTGCTACGGAAGGTCAAACACGCCCCTTCCTGTGACTGTTAGAGCCCACTCTACCAGGGCCCAAGCTTACTCAACGGCATTCCTTACCAAGGTCCCGATCCAAGAGATCTGCAGGGCCACTACATGGTTGTCGATACATACCTTCATGACACATTACGCCATCACCCAACAGGCTAGAGATGATGCCGCTTGGGGCAGAGCTGTACTCATTGTGGGTAGACTGTAACTCCTCCCACCGTCCATGGGTACGGCTAGCAGTCACCTATAACTGAATGATGTGAGCAGCGCTCGAAGGAGAATGGTAGGTTACTTACCAGTAAACGTCCTTGTTTGAGATGGGCTGCTCACATACATTTAGGCCCCTCCCACCATCCCTGCTAACAGAGTTGGCGAAGGTATATGGGACTGGGAGGGTCAAGGTCACCGTCACCTATATAGCCACAGTCGCGGCACAGAGGGGGCATTGGCCGCGGCCCTGACCTGACAGGCTAAGGCTGATGACTTTCCGAGCTACCGTGCGCTGCAGCACATGGACACCTATAACTGAATATATGTGAGCAGCCCATCTTGAAGAAGGACGATTACTGGTAAGTAACCCACCATTTTCAGTGGTTTATAACTTTAATTTGTGTGGATTTACCTCAGAATAGCAAAAGGCACATTTCTGACACACACAACTCTCCAGCCAAATTTCAAGTTCTTACTCTAAAGCATAGGGGCATTAGAGCTCATCAATAAAAAGATGGTAAGAAACTTTAGCATGGGTTTTCCCTATCTTCATTCTCACATCAGCTGAACCATCGTGGCTGAAACTTTCCAAAACAATTCTTCTTGAGTCTGACACCCAGCATGGGAAATTTCAGCCTAAATGGGTAAAGTCTGGCAAAGCTATATGCCAAGAAACAGGGTCTTAGGATGGGAAATGTTGGGCAACCTTAATAAATAGGCAGAACTGCAAACACAGCCTATATTGCATACATTTGAATTTGGCTTGGTTATAACAAGCTATTTGCTTTTTAGATTGGCAGAATTTGGTTTTTCATAACTTTGATGGTTAATGTTAATTATTTTCAATAATGTATTTTTATAGATTTCAGTGTTCACAGTTCTGTGAATTATGGGGTGTGTGTTGGGGGGCGAAGGATGTCAGACACTATTTATTGCCAGTAGATGTCAAGGGCTATTAGCCAGAACAGCTAGGGATGCAAAACCATACTCTGAAGCAACTGGCATTGGCCCCTGCTGGAAGTCTAGATGGAACACTAGATAGAAGATCGGGCAGATGCACCATTGGTCTGACTCAGTATGGGTGTCCTTACGTAGAATCAGAAAGTAAAAGATTTATAAGGCATTAAAATGCAAACTGTCAGCATTGCATGCTAAAATATACAATACCTAATCATACCTGTTGTTCCTGTTCATTTGCTAGTCCATCTATAACCAGCCTAATTCATTACCTTAATCACTGGATTTTTGAATTAAAGTTCTTAAGCAGTGTTTTTCTTACCTTCCCAACTGTAAATTTAGTTATCACTGGTAATATTTATGATGTTTTATGTGTGCACCATGAACTAGACATTTATTGACATTTACTTACTAAAATCACAGGATCATAAAAGATTAGGGTTGGGAGGGACTCCAGATGGTCATCTTCTAGTCCGACCTCTTAATCAAAGCAGGACCGACCCCAGCTAAATTGCCTCAGACAGTGCTTTGTCAATCTTGGCCTTAAAAACCTCATAGTTTCACAGACTCTAAGATCAAAAGGGACCAATATGATCCTCTAGTCTGACCTCCTACACAGTGCAAACCACAGAACCCCCCCCCCCCCCGGGGTAAAAAACTTTTACCCATGACTAAGTTATTAAAATCCTCAAATCATGATTTAAAAACTTTAAGGCATAAAAAATCCACCAGCAAGTGAGTCATGCCCCATGCTATAGAGGAAGGCAAAAAAATTCCAGATCCTTTGCCAATCTGCTTTGGGGGAAAATTCCTTCCTGAGCCCAATATGATGCTCACTTAAACCCTAAGTATGTAGGCAAGACTCATCAGTCAAACACCCAAGAAAGAATTCTCTGTAAAGTTCAGACCCCAACCCATCAATTGTCCCATCAGCATATCTACCACCCGGAGCCAAAGGTCATTCAATTGCCCAACTAGGCTGTCCCATTATACCACCCCCTCCCTGACTTTATCAAGCTGAGTGTTGAAACCAGCCAGCTTCTTTTGCCCTCACTGCTCCCTTTGGAAGACTACTCTGGAGCTTCGCATCCCTGACGGATAGAAATCTGCATCTAATTTCAAGTCTAAACCTCCTGATGGCCACTTGATATCCACTAGTTCTCTTAAGGATGGATGGAGATGCCACCAGAAAATCTAATTTTTCCAAGCTCTCCCTAGGGGGCATATGCCATCACTAATGCAGGATTGTTTTATTCAGGGGTGTCAAACTCATTTGCTATGGTGGGCCAGATTTGACTCGCAGGTCTGTATTTCAAGTGGGTGAGACATACCAAACACTCAGAAACTTCAGCACTCTCACAGCATTGCGGCATGCAGAGTATGTGACACTGTACCACGACACCTCTCTTTCTCTCTCTGTTAAGGAGACAGCGTTGTCTCACAGAGCACAGTCTCACATACCCACTGCTCTGTGATGTTGCGAGAACTGCCACTCTCTCGGCAGAGCCGTAACGCTCTGTTTCAGTGCCGGGGGCACGTTCCAGTTGGAATACACCCCTTGGAGCTGGTGGTGTGAAACACACCCTTTAATGGAGTGGCTCAATGATGCTGCTCCAGGACACCTGGGGCAAACCCCATTCGCCCTGCCCTAGTTATGGCTCTGTCTCTCAGTATTGCAGGACATTGGGTGTGTGAGACCTCTTTCGCTCTCTCTGATAGGGAGAAAATGTGGTCCCGTGGAGGAGCAATCACAGGCTGGATGGAAAAGTTTCACTGGCCGAATCCACATTTGACACCCCTGTTGTATATGCATCAGAGTAAGGAGGAGACTGTGTCAGCTCACTTGTGACCAAAATTCCTCGACTTGGGACCTGGCCCCAGCTGCATCCCAGGGTGGCTGTCATCATAGGCCTGCCCTGGCTTCTCAGCGTGCGATGGCACAAACTATTCCCATGAGGTCCCGGGGGAGCTGACAGCTGATGGGGGGCTCTGGGTCGCTCCCATGGTCCCATCAGGCTCCAGTGTGCACAGGAAGGGGCTGGGGAGGGGCTCTGGGTCCCAGTGCTCTGGGATGGGCTCTAGGTATAGGGTTACCAGATGTCAGGTGAAAGGAGGACATGTCCTCTTTTTTACCTTCACGTCCTCCATTTGGCAGGCATTTTAAAATACATGATTTTGTCTGGCTTTTTACTTATAGGGGTTAAAATATGCTGGAATGCTATGGAATACCTTGTTTTTAGGGGAAAGCGTTCCAGGACCCCTAAAAACAGAAGAATATTACATTAATACTACATTTTCTCCATCTGTCCTCCTTTTCACACTTCCCTGTCCTCCTTTCTAAGCTTTGGTACCTGGTAGCCCTATCTAGGTAGGAGGCTGTGGAGGAGGGGTCTCAAACTCAAATCACCACGAGGACCAGATGAGGTTAGCCCTAGGGCTGCACCACTGAAACCTTTTCATACAAGGCTACTGCAAATATCAATAAGGATAATGCCATTGCCACTGTTCCCTCTAAGCTGTGCGCATGCACACAGGTCATGAAACCTGTGCACACAACAAAATAAAGTGTGCACAAAAAAATTCAATTGGTGCTCACAAAGAAATGTTTTTGCGCACACAAAGAAATTGTTTGCGCACACAAGCTACAAGTAATTAGAGGGAACATCATTGGTGGCTACAGGAAGTAACATTAGGGGCTGCCCCGGGCCGTGAGCTGGAGACCCCTGTTCTATAGGATATGGCTAGAAAAGGGGCATTTTATCATGAACACACAAAGCTGTGATTTCCTACAACAATATTGCAAATATCGGTAAGGACAGCATTGCTCTGGGCTGCAGGAAACAGCCTTGGGGCAGGGCTACCAGATACCAAAGCAAGGAAAGGAGGCCAGGGAAGCATGAAAAGGATGCATGGAGAAAATGTAGGATTCATGTAAATTCTTCTGGTTTTCGGGGCCCTGGAACGCTTCCCCTAGCCAGACAAAATGATGTATTTTGAAAATGCAGGTGAAGGTAGAAAGGACACGGCCTCCTTTTGCCTGACATCTGGGAACCCCACTTAGGGCTCCACTGAGCCCTCTCCCCGCACGTGGGCTGAGGTGGGCGGGGCTCCGGCGCGGGGGCGGGGCCTTCGTGCCTCCAGGGGCCGCCAGGGGGCGCCGCAGGGGCCGGCGACGGGGCCGCTCTGCGCGCGGGGCTCGCTGGCGGCCGCCGGAAGTGACGTCGCGCGCGGAGCCGAGCGGCCTCCGGTGACATTTTCTCTCCGGCGGGCGGCGGCGGCGGCGACCCGGCTTCGGCCCCCCCCATGCCCCAGCTGCTCCCCCGCGAGGGGGAGGCGAGGAGGAGCCGCGGGGGCGGCGGCCGCGGCCGCCCAGGTGAGTCACCCGCGCGCGGCGCTGCGCTGAGGGGAATCGCGCCCCCGCCCCCACCCCCACCCCGCCGGCCGGGCCAGGGGCTGCGTCTGCGCCTGCGCGGGCCGCCGGGTCCCTCTCCCCGCAGGGCCTGTCGGCTCCGGGCTGCGTGTCTGTGTGTCTGTCTCCTGCAGCCCCGCCCCTCCTCCCGCTGCCCTAAATGTCAGTGGGGCTCGGGGCTTTCCTCGCCCCTGTGCCAATGTGGTGAGCCCCCTACAGCCCCCCCAATTTCCCAACACCCCCCCCGTTGTTAGCTAGTGTTGTACCAACGTGGTGAGACCCCCCCACACTTCCTACACCCCCCTGAGTTCCCAGCCCCCCCGTTTGTCAGCTAGTAACAGTCTTGTGCCAAGTTAGTGAGTCCCCCGCTGCATCCTCTACACCCCCTGAATTTCCCAGCACCCCATCTGTCA
>ML682015.1:14333643-14399036 GCA_007922195.1 Podocnemis expansa | reverse complement strand
CCCCTGCACTCCCCCTGAATTTCCCAACACCCCCATCTGTCAGCTAGTAAGTCTTATACCAAATTAGTGAGCCCCCCACACCCTCTACACCCCCTGAATTTTCTGTCACCCCCCAGCTGTCATCTAGTAAGAGTCCTATACCAAATTAGTGAGCCTCCTATACACCCTTTTTAACCCCTCTGCATTTCCCAACACCCCCCAGGTGTCAGATAGTAACAGCCTCATACAGTGTAGTGAGCCCCCCAATACTCTCCACATGCCTCCTACACCCCGAGTCTCCCAACACCCCCTAGCTGTCAGCTAGTAACAGTCTTATACCAAATTAGTGGGCCCCCCCAATACCCCCTACACCCCCCTGAGTTTCCCAGCACCCCCCAGTTGTCAGCTCGTAACACTGTTATACCAGTTTAGTGAGCACCCCCTACAACTCTCCCTCCAATTTCAAGTCCTCGGGAGAAGACTGGTGGGGCTGCAGCCTAGGCTCTGAGGCTCTTCAGCTTCTCTTCTGTCAGGCCTGGAGGGGCAGCCCCCTGCAGTTTTAAAAAATCTGGCTGGAATCAACATCCACTTGCCTTTTCCAGAGGGAGACTGGTCCTTAGAGAGGGCACACTGAGAGGCTCTGGCTGTTGGGGGGAGGAGGCAGCCTGTGAGCCTCATGGTGGCTGTCGCTGGGCCAGGTTGGAATGAGCACTGTTGTGGCCCTGGTGCAAAGCCACATGCTGCTGCGGCCCTGTGTGCCTGGGGATGCTGTTCACTCTGACTTGGGCTAACTCACTTTTCTCATGACGCAGTCGTGTGTGGGCTAAACTGAAGCGAGGGGGTATCATAATCTGGAGTCTGTGGTCTCTGCCAGTGGTTTTCAGACTTAGGGTCGGGACACAGTACTGGGTCGCAGGCCCACAGGCGTTGGGTTGCAGCAACCCCCTGCTGCTGCCACCAAATGATGGGAATGCATTGCTGAAAGATGTTGTTATTGGGTCACGGGCAAAAATGATGTTTTTCAACTGGGTCCCAAGAAGAAAGGTGTGAAAATCACTGGTTTAAGCCAGTGGTTCCCAATCTGTCTCTGCTGTGGTGCACACCTTGATACCTCTAATTATTTGGAGGCACACTACCGTCCATATAGGCTCTGAATGAACTCGTGAATGCTCATGAGCCAATCCGGACAAGTAGTTTTTCAAAAAAGTTCGATGGCACATCTGCTCAGGCCTGAGGGCACACCTGTGTGCCAGGGCACACTGGTTGGGAAACGCTGCTCTAAGCGCCACTCCAGTTTCAGATTGTTCAAAATGTAGCAAGGCCGTGGTGGCCACGGCCCTCACCACTTCAGTTCTGCTGTCTGTCTGTCTGTCTAGCCGTGAGCTTATCCCATCTACCTTTAGGAATTTTACTTACTAGGTTTTTAGTCAACATTATTGAGGATAGAAAATACATGGGGGAACTGAAATTATACTTCCCAGCATTCAGATTAGTGCTAGTGAAGCCTCATGCAGTGTTTGGTGTTCATTCATGACCTGACATCAAAGCACAGCTCTAAAGACTACCGTTGTGTTTATAGCTCCATAATCTGTTGTAACTTGATTACTCTAGCTCTCTGAATCATTCTTGACAACGCTGGAAAACAAACTTTGTTTACTTAATTTAAATAGTTCTAGAAATAAATTTCTTGTCTGAGATCGTAATGTGATTTGTTTGAAAAGTCCCTTGAAACAAATAGATGCTTAATTTATCTAACAGATAATAAACCTGTCTAAATTTACACAAAAAATCTAATTTAAGAGTTTCTGGTGAGTTCAGATTGTGCTTTCTTTACCCTGGCAAATCTTTCGTTGATTTTAATAAAGATTTCTACTGAATGACAGGATGTATCTCCAAAGCTTTAAGCATAAATAAAACTTCACTGTTCTCCTTGGTTTAAAAGAGACATTAAGCTATTGAATGTATTTCAGGTGGTATTTTCTAATATTTGAACTTTTCTTTCTCATTGTTATAAATTCTGGCATTGTTGGCAGACTCTTCCTAAATTGTTCTCACTCTTCAATCATTAGAATCGTCATTGTAGAAACTACAAAAAAAAAAATGCTTCAGAGTATGCAGTCTCCCATCTATGAGATGAGAATGAGTGGTACAACAAATAGATGGAGGAAATGCAAAGTAACAGTGAGGCAACTAAGAATAGTATGGTGGGCAGTGCCTGGTCACAGCACATGGCATGTAAATCCTGAACTGCTAAAGGAGGCGTGGTGACACCAGTGAGAAACTGACCAACGGGTAGTTAAGGCTGCCATCAGCAGTGCAGCGGAGGTGGGGCTTAACAGTAAGAATGGATGAACAGAGTAGACAGAATTATGAAGGACTTTGATGACTAAGAATGAAGGATGCTGTGGAGAAATTTTTAAGAGAAGTATGATTTGACCAGAGCATCAGGTAATACACCTGCTGTCAGATTTGCCTATTGTTCTGGTCATATTTCTTTGAATCCCTTTATCTTCCTTGTTATGCTGTTTCAAGTTCAAGCTTCTCCACTTTGTCTTTCAGGCCCTTCACAGCTCTGTGTCCTTGTTCACCTGTCTCCATCTGTGTCTTATTGTGACCACTCCCGTATCCTCTGGTTCCTCAGCAGTGCACACAGACATCTGAGTTCCTTGGCCCATGTAGTGTTCACAGATTACACAGTATAAAGAGGAGTGACTGCAGGTTGGATTTGCATAAAGAAGAAATGGTTAGAGTACTGCAGACTTTGCTTATTCTCCCTTCCTGACTGCACTGGACTACCTCTGAAGGTTTTTGAAAAATAGTTGTGATTCCTGAACTTAATTTTATTGCTGTGAATGTTTTATTACCCACTGTTACAAGTAACCTGTTAATATTCCTAAAACTGAAAGAAAAGTCACAGGGAACGTTTCTCTGTTTTAATATATACTTTATTTAACACCACTGGCTCTGCTGTGTAATAAGTAATATAAAAATGTGTTCTGAAATTGCAGAACAAGCCCAGGGACTGATGAGCAGCAAGTATAATAAATCTTTTATCTCGGTTATTAAAACTGACCAGCCTTCAGGCTGATGGTGTTTATTTTGCAAAATGCGTATCTGCAGTCAGCAGTGAGGGCCCTCTGTAACTTTTTAGTTTTATCTAATACTATCACAGCACTGGTGCTTGCTCCAGTGAAATATTATCACACTTGGTATATTTAGAGTGATTATGATTTCCTTTGCAGACTGACAAATCAGGGTGTTCAATTTTCACAAATATAGGTGCCTGTCATTTATAGGACAGTCGTAAAAGTGAGACAGTGAAATTAGTATTTTTTTGTTTGACTAACTGTAGTTGTAGTTAAGAGAGACGTATGGTTTTATGTAAAAATCATCATTAAAAGTGCTTAGTATATAACGTTAGATGAAATTTGGTCTTAGAGTAGTATTATCCCTCTTTTAGAGGAGAAACTGACTGAGACAGGTTGCAGCTGAACTGGTGGCACTGATAGAGTCTGGGCTGGTGTTACAGCCAGGAATAAAACTAAATAGTTCCTTGCTCCTACTCCTGTGACCCCATGGTTAAAATATGTTCCCCTCTTTACACAGATCAGTAGTATATTTTTCATTGATAGCTGAGGAGGACAACACAAATTGTACTATTATTGTGACCTTAGTTCCCTCGAGGTTTATATGTTTAACACCTGTGTAGTAATTTATTCATTCAAGATTAAAAGCCAGGCACAACCTCTGACTGTGAGGCATCCCTCTTAGACAATTATAGATGGAAGCAAGGAGTTCTGTGGCACTTAAAGACTAACATTTATTTATTGCATGAGCTTTCGTGGGAAAAAAATCTCACTTCATCAGACGCTTGTGATTTTTCTCCCATGAAAGCTCATGCAATAAATAAATCTGTTAGTCTTTAAGTGCCACTGGACTCCTTGCTTCTTTTCCTGGACTAGACTAACATGGCTGCCCCTTTGGAACTTGACAAATTACAGATGGGTTGCCCAAGGCACAGTAAGGTTAAGTATCATGCCCGAGGTCATGAGGTGAGTTGAGTTCAGGTTCAGGGTGATTCAGTATCATCCATTTCCTCTGAATTTCACTGTGTAGCTGCTTTCAAAATGAATATGCATAAATCACTTGGCATACAGGTTTACTGTCCCAAATCAAACATGCCTCTCTTGATTCTCACTCTGTGTGGAGAAAGCTTAAAAATTAAGATATGATGGTTGCATTAGGCTAATCATTAATAGCAGGTGCTAACTTAAGGTTAGATCTAGGTATCAGTCTGTATATGTAACATACTTTCAAAATTTCAGCTGCACCACTCTAATTTCAAGAGGTTACTGAATCATGGCTTTGAATATTTGTGATAAAATACCCTTTTTCTGGTAGTATCCTATAGAACAAGGGTCTCAAACTCGCGGCCCACAGCAGCCTCTAAAGGTATTTCCTGGAGCCTGTAACAACACTATCATTACTGATATTTGCGATATTGTTGTATGAAAAGGTTTCATTGGTGCGGCCCTCAGGCTAACGTACTAGTCCTCCTGCAGCCCTCCTGGTGATTTGAGTTTAAGACCGCTGCTATAGAGCATGGTTTCTCTGTATCATCTTAAACTTCCCAGAAAGGTTGATATACATAACCTGACTGCATATGGACATTTAACTCTTATCTCAGCCTGCTCTAAGGTTTATCAAATGGTCTTCAATGTTTATGTGATTGATAAAGCTGTACAAGGCTTCGTTTCACAGAAGCTGGCTTTACCATTCCATTTTTGGGTAAACTGAGCTGCAGCAGTAAACGTCTTGCCTGAGTTTATAGTGAATGGCAGAGCTGGGGACAGAACCAAAGAGGCCTAACTGAATCTGCTGTAACTGTTAGAAGATAATTGCTGTTGTATTTTTTCCTAAATCTTCTAATTGTCTGTTTTGCTTAAGCAATTACTCCAGTATTTAAATGTACCCAGTATTAGTTTGTCCTAATGCTGATATCTGTCTCTGGTAATGCTGTGGAATCAGGCTGATATTCATTATAACAGGAAAATAGTTTGACTAGACTTCTCAGTTTAATCTTGGCTTTCTAATCAGCTGTCAGCGTCCAATCCACCCACTTCACCCTGCCAGTTCTGTCTTTTCAGAGAACGCTTTCCCAGGGAATTCAGAGCTGATTGTACAGCAAGAACTGGCAGAGCTTATTAGGGAAAGAAGTGGTGAGCACAGGAACGGGATAGGAGGCTGATGCTGATTGCATATGCTTGTTACTGGGGCTGCAGTTAAAATATTTTAAGTGCAGTCACTTTTAGCAGTGTTTTCTGTAAACTGCATGAAATCAAAACACCCATCTTCTGAGGCCTACATTTCTTCTCTGGTGGAACAGCTGGAATAAAACTTTGTACTTTATGAAGAGCTTCTCTCTTAAATGACCATTGATAAGGACCATAAATGTTGGGTACTGGTACAGGGCTATAATTTAAAAGCTCTAAAACTACAGGTCTAGTACAAGCAACATGCAAGTTGACTTCCAGTACAATGCACTTTGGATGAACATGTAGCCTAAAGAGATGTTGATCACCTCTTGAGTATGTAATGCTGCCGCGCTTAGCTGGACTAGATCTCCTCTGTTACCATCTATAGACACCTTTAACAAGACTGGAGGCACTTGGCAAAATAGCAGCAAAAGGAAGACTCTTCTTTGTCTTTAATGCAGCAGAAACTACTCTTCAGAAAAAACATGCTATAACTGAGTTTATCTTTTGATAGGTAGGAAGTGTGTAGTATCAAAATTAAAATTTTTAAGAGGGGAGCCGGGGCTCAGTTATGTAGGGAAACACAGGGAAGCTACCAGTGCCTGTAGCAAACCTGGTTTCCGGGTTGTCAAGGTAACACTTTTCTACCAGCGCTAGTTCCCTTACATTGAGAAAGAAGAGAATAAACTATTGCAATACCACTACGTTCAGAATTTGGTAAAATGGTAAAAGCATAGTTCCGCAATACATGTTAATTTCACTGAGTAAGGCTGCAGCAAAGTTTAGATGTTAAACTTCGTTGCACAGCTTGCAGGTACAGCAAGCAATATAGTTGATGTATTCAGAGTTGGCGGTTGCTTCCTGTGACAGACTGACTATGCTCTTTGTTATCCCTAACACACTTAATTCCATAAAGATAAACCATATTGAATTAGAATGAAAACGTTTGAGGTACAGCGGCATGTTTAACAGTGTGTATGTGTTGTGGCATTGCATGCATCTTCTCTAGTAGGAGATGCTACTAAAGTTCTTCTTTATCAAACCTTTGAAGCCACCTCTCTGAGAGGTCTACATATACTTGTTCAAACCAGTGTGGATAAAAAAATCAATGTTTTTTAAAATAGGAGTTTTTATTTAAATCAGATTTTTTTGACAAAATGCTTTTTGAGATGGGGAAAAAAATCCTATCTGAAGGTAAACAAATTACCTTGGGCATATCTATCTAAAACTGTCTAAAGATAGTTTTAATTAATACATTACAGCTCAAAGATATCATGGAATAGGGATTATAAATTCTAATTCTATAGTATGAGACAATATAGTCATGTAATGGTTAAGAGAAGCTTTGTAAATAAGTTCCAGTAGTTCATGGATTACGACCCAAGTTGATGTGGTTCCAGAGGCTTCTATATAGATCAAGCCTGACCAGACTGCGCCTCAGGAGCTACATGTGGCTCTTGAATGAAAAAGTGTGGCTTGCAGAAGAACGTCGGCAAATCAATTTAGTAGGTAAAAATATATGATTATATGCCTCAGTGTGGCTCTTGAAGGCTTAATAACCAACTTGTGTGGCTCATGAGTTCCTCAAGTTTGGCCAACCCTCATATAGATTACGTAGGTCAGTGGTTCTCAACTTTTTCTCTGCCATGGTGCACCTCGGTGCCTTTAATCATTTTGAGGCACACTGCCATATAGTTGCCAAAATTCATGAATATTCATGAGCAAATACAGAACTCAGAGTAGTTTTTCAAAAAAAAAAAATCCATGGCATACCTGCTTAGGCCTGAGGGCACACTTGTGTGCCATGGCACACTGGTTGGGAAGTGCTGACGTAGGTTAATTTTTCTCTCTACCCAGTGGGATTCAGTGCTCTGTTTAGAAGATGCCATCATAGATGCTCAGTTTTGCAGTTCTCAGACTGTAGATTTGTGTCTTTAGAGGTAACATGCTTGTTAACAGCAAAAATGTTTTAAAATAAATAATATAGAGAGGAGAAAAATAAGAGACCTTATCGGTATTGTCCCTCTGCGTATTTGTGTGAACAGAGTCAATCCATTGCCTCTCTAAAAGCACAGTTTCAAAAAGTTCAGTGAATAGAAGCTTGTTGGGGGCAGACTAAATCTGGACAGTTTTGTCAATGTTGTGTGTCTGCAGTTTAAAGGAGAAAAATCCAGAATATATAACATTGTTTTAGTTAAATGAAACAGTTTAAATGTCTGTTTGGTGATGATGTCCTTCTAGTACGGCATGGTGAGGAAATCCTCCAAATATTAATGATTAACCTATTGAATTGGAGCTAGTTCATCTCCCAGTGACTTCATAAATTTCTGCTTCAATTACCTTTGGTAAATGAAATAACCAAACAGTCATTCATTTTCTGATATAGCTGTAAAATTAAGCTGAAAAGTTTTCAAAAATAAATCACTTTAAAAATCTATAGTGTATACAATCTAAAATGCAATCTTCATGTACTGCTGAGTAGTGAAGAATATGTATTAAGATTATAACAAACAACAAGAATGCACTTTTACGTAGAAAACCGTGATTAAATTGAGTCTTCCTGACTAATGATTTAAATCAATTTGACTTAAGATTCAGATTAGGGTCAGTTCTCAGCTCTCCGAGAGGCTTATTGTGTAAACTTGGGCAACCCACTTTGTTTCAGTTCTTCCATTTGTGAAATGGAGTTACTAGGGTTTTGAGTAGACAGTCTTTTATTGTATGTGATGTCAGATACCATGATGATGTAAGGCCCTGTAAGCACCTGTAGTGTACTAGCAAGAGATGAAGATCATCCAAAAATGTCTTTTTGGTGATAAAGTAATTGTGGAACAAAATGTTTAGGAGAATGTGGATTTGGGGCTAGTTCAGGCCATGACAAATCTGTTTGTGGTTGCTCCACTGCAGAAATGTAGTGGAGGAGCGCACTCTTGCATCCAGAAGTAAAATTAACTGCTGCATAGTTGTGAGCCAGTTTTGTCCACCCTGGGCTAGTTTGTTTCATGCTGCAGTGCTTCAGTTTAGGTGCTTACTATGGAGACTAAAGGAGTTCTTCCATCAGGGTAGTTAATCTGCTACCTTAGTGGCGGTAGCTAGTTAAACTGAATATTTCTTCCATTGACCTAGCACTGCCTATGCTGGTGGTTAGTTTGGCTTATCTATGGGCATGTCTGCACAGCAATGTAAATGCCGGGTTAGTGGGACTCGGATCAGCCCACCCATGTTAGGAAGCACTCAGAGGAATGCAATAGACAAGCAGGCTCAGTGGGAGAAAAATGTAAATGCAGATTTTGGAAGAGGGACACTTAACAAAGCTAATATACCTTATCTTCTGTCCTCTTCTCTTGTATGTCATACTCCTTAATTTATTTTAACAGGGAAAATGGAATTGCTTGGTTTCCATTCAGTGGTGTGTATATAATGAGGGGTGCAGACTTGTATTACAAGTATGTTTTGAATTATTTCTGCTGGTCAGCTTTGACTGGTGTTCTTCACTATTCTCCTGTTTTCAATTTCACCTGTACTGATGTTTTTTAATAGAGGGGTTTTTTTTACTCTAAATTCTTGCTTGCTTATGCTGGAAGAGGATTGTTTTTTTTTTCAAGAGTGCAGAGGTGTTTCACAAATGTTTGTGTTCACATGAACACGTGCCCTCTCTACTGAGTCTTGGATGATTTGTGTACACATAGTCTGTTGAGGACTAAATAGAAATAGTTTATTTTTTAACCCGCATTTGTTTGTGCAGAACCACTTAAAGCAGAGCTTCAGTTTCATCTAATCATCTCTTGTTTTTGTAACCATACTGGTTGGAAAGGGGGCCTGAGTTATAAACTGACTGGTAAAAAGCCAAGTCCACCCCCAAAGAATGTTCCATAGGTAGAGTGGTACACTGAGTCAGCTGTGGGAGAGTGTGTTTCAATGCATCCTTTATATAAATGAGTTCAGTATCCAGACTGTGGTGGCATAGTGGCCTGGAAAAGGCTAGATTCTCTGGAACAACAGAGGTTTTAAAATGAAGCAAAGGTGACTTGGACCATCTTGAGCTAATCTAGATACCATGCAGTCTTTTGTTACATTATTTAAATGCATGTGCCTGGCACCTTCTACAAGCAAATAGAAAGTCGCAGTCTTAGTGCTTGTAGTGCACCAGTAAATCAAGAGCTCAATAAAAATGACAGACTCTAGTGGGTGGGAAGGAGAACATTGGTACTTGCACATCTGTCACGAGGGAGGCTAGTATTTCTGGCAGAGATAGGATCATTTAATTGATCTAGTTTTGCTTGTTTTCTTCAGTTACTTAAATATTTTTTTTGTTTGAACATTTTATGTAAAACTTAAGTTCAGTGTTAAGTTATCATTGATGGGCTTCAGTGAAGGACTAAAGAAAGGTTTTTAACTGAACTAGCCTGTTGGTGCTAGAACATAGGGAAGAAGCAATTTTGAGCCATTAAAAATGGCACAAAAACCATGAAGACCTTGCTGGTCTTCTGGATGAGACCTTAAATGAAGAGTATTAAGTTTCATCTTTGTAAGAGTAGGACTTTGCTTCAGTGTCCTTGGCAAAGGTTTCTCTTTGCTATGCTGTGCAATGGTGTGTCCCTGTGCTCCAGAGACGGCTGTAATTACGTGGCAGTGGAAATATTTAGTCTGTGTGTGTATTGATGCATACTGGGGACCCTTCAGTCTCCTTTATAAGTGTAAAATATGTAGGCAGCAGTAATGTTATTCTGAGATAAGGAAAGGGTCAGCTTTCATCATACACGACGTAGGAAGCATATTCAGTACAGTGGTTTTCAGTCTGTGGTCCACAAACCCGAGAGCTCTGTAGACTTATGTCCAAGGGGTCTACAAAAGGTGACCATGACAATAAGGTGACCATGACAATATTTAGATCTCAGGAAAGGCATTCTGGTTTTCTGATCAATCAAAAGTGTGCGAATACGCCACCTACAAGTCAAAGTGTTGTCACTGCAGAAGTCCACAGGTTAGCACCCTTTCTTGCACTGTTTCAAACGCTGTGCTGAGCATGCAAAACACTTATAATTGAATTCTGTTTGGTCAGTTTTGAGTCTAAGGCTTGTCCAGTAAAGGTCTGGAGACCGTAGGTTGAATTTCCAAAAGTGTCTGAACCTCCATTTTGAATTTTATATTTTGGAGTTTGCAAATGAAAAAAAGGTTGAAAATCACTGTGGTTTAGTAAGATCTTTGCAGTGAGGAATAACTTACAGGGCTGTTGAAGGCCTTAGCTGCTTATTTGTGTAACCAAGGGCTAAAGGAACATGACCAGTCATATTTTCCGCAAATTTGCAGAGTTAAAATGTTTATTTCTCTAGGTCAGTGGCTGTCAAACTAAGCAATAGACTGCTAGGTGTCTGAGGAGCAATTTGTGTTCTGCAGAGGGATACTAATTAGATGGTGCTGGTTGTCTTCCTTGACTTCAGGAGCTAAATTGCATTAAATTGGCAACTAAGAATATATTAAATACTTACCTGATGTTACTTTTCCACATATGTAGTCACTGTACCTGGCACATGGATGTTAAGTGATTTAAAAATCAGAAAAGAAGTGTCTGATAGACTGAGAAACCCTGGTTTAGGAAAGCCTCAATTGTACTTGGAAGCCAGCCTTGTAATATGGTTGACTCACCTATGATATAGATAGTCTGTAGCTAAAGTCTAGTATATTGGCTTTGGTGCTGTCTTTTTATATAAAAGAGTAGATTGAGTTGGAGCATATTACTGCTTACACTTAAGGAAATATTTTCATTCTGATATGCTATGATTTATGCTTATAACAGTGAAAATATCATTTAAAAACACCAAACCCATCAAGCTCTTACAAACATTAGTTGAATTGCTTGATAGGCTGCATCTGTGTGAACCTCTAGCATGGAAGAGTTCCTTATGCAATAGACCAGGGGTCTCAAACTCAAATCACCATGAGGGCCACATAAGAACTAGTAGAGGGCCGCATGAGGGTTACTTTGGTAGCCTGAGGGCTGTACCACTGAAAGCTTTCCATACAATGATATTGCAAATATTGTTAACGATCGTGTCACTGCAAGCCGCAGGAAATGGCTTTAGGGGCTGCATTCGGCCTGCAGGCCGTGTGTTTGAGACCCCTGCAATAGACCATCTTCTGTAACAACCATCTATTTGGCTGCCACTGCTGTGAATGGGGGTCGCAATAGCTCTTCATTTTGAACTTGTTTTAATTGTACTTTTTTTCTTGCTTTGTTTATTTGTAAATTTTGAGGATGACGACGATTTAATGGAATTTTTGTTGGTTTGTGTGTGCTTAGTAAAATGGATGCTTACAGATGTACCAATAAAAACTTAGTCCTTGCAAGCCTGAGCAAGAGGATTGTTCATCTCTATGTGTCTGTTCAGTTTTTGGCCTCCCCATTGCCAACAAAATATTTCGTTTAGGAACTGGATTGAGACCTGTAAACAGCCAACAGTGGTAACTGCTTTTGATCACCCAGGTTTGATTTGAGCTGGTAATGGTAGAGGTGAAAGGCAGTTGCTTATTGTACATTTGCAAAGTGCCTTGTAACAGAGCAGCAGCAATAAACCCCCTCACCTGCCTCTGATAGCTTGGTCCTAATGGGCTAGTGCAGAGCCCTGGCCTAATACGGGAAGCAAGAACAGCCGAGGATCTGTGTCTCAGGGATCTTAATGGGCCAGCGCAGAAGATCAGAGAAGAAGGTGTGACTAGTTCGGGCACAGGAGGGTAGTCTGCCTGTGGCCAATAGGGAGATGGAATTCGGGGGCAAAAAATGGGACTCAGTGATTTGCACTGGAAATAAGAGCATGGGGATTGCACTGATAACGGTGTGGAGAGTCTCTTGAGGACGGGGTAACATACTCTGTATAGGAAAACAGGGGAGACAGTGCCTGGTCTGCTACACATCTCCAAAACCACTTTCATTTTTTAAGAAAGTGTTAAAACAGTCAGCTGAGAATCAAGGCCTTTGGTTTTGTCCATTATTTTGTCACTGTCTTGCTGTGGTGTTTGGAGAACATTTGCTGCATCAGTTTACCAGTATGTGTTGTGGAGCTCTTGTGCCATGTAGTTAGATTTTTGAAGTTCTTTAAGAGAACTGAATGAGAGGAAAGAAATGCATGTATTATTGTGCCTTCAGTTGATTCTTTGAGGCAGAAGCCATGCGTTTCACAGTCCTTCTGGATCAGTGCCTGAATTGTTTGCAGAACATATTGTAGCTCAGGTAAAGGTGCCTATATGTGAATGTATAAATCAATATTGCATACATTTTTATTACTTTGGTATAGTGGGTCTGTTTTTTTTTACCAGTGACCCTTTTCACAGAGCAAGCCCCTTAGTGCAACCTCCTGATCTTTGTGGACTTCTGCAGTGTCCTTTTTTTTTACATCTAACCCATGCACCCTCCATGCCCACTGGGGAGATTGACCTACGTTCATGGAGCAGCTGATGTTGCTGCTTGCTCCCCCTCCAGTGCTGCCCCTTTCCCTAGGGGGTTGTGGGGAGCAGGAGCAGAGAACAGCATCAGGGTTCAGACAGCCCACGTGAGGAAAGTTCCTGGAGGCATGAATGGAGGGACGGAGAGCAGCAGGTTCTGATGCTTGCCTCATAGCACAACCCCGATGAAGCAAGTGACCTCGATGAAGGGAGCCCTCGTATTGTTCTTTGCCTGTCCTCCCTTTCCCTCCCCTCCCCTCCTCTCCTCTCTTCAGCCTGTTGTGAGGAGCTGAGCAATGTCTGTGTCACCATATGAAGCTCTCAGCCTTGTGCCTGGCTGGGGGGTATCACACAACCATGTCACAACCTCCACTTTGAGAACCAGTGCTTTATTAGGAGTCAAAATGAGTCCATGAGTTGACTTGGGGGAAAATGCTTCCTTTGTAAAAGTAATGTTAATGTTTAGAAGTCTGTACATATGTGCATTTTCCATTCAGCAATGGGAGAAGAAAACTTTGTATTGCATGGCAGTGCTGTTTTACAGAACTGTTTTCTTAAATTAAAGCCAAACATTTGTTCACTAAGAAAAAGAGCAAAGTTGTTTTGGCTGAATGAAATTCTTGGGCATTGTATAATTCAATATCTCTTTTAGCCTCTGATGTTTCACAAACGAGTTTTCAGTGCAGTAGTTTCCTGATGTAAGTAGCTCACTTGACTTACTCTTAAGATTACCTTGAGAATTCCCCATCTTCAAGCATCTGACGAAATGGGGATTTCTCCCAAGAAAGCTCATGCAATAAAATACATTTTGTTAGTCTTTAAAAGTGCCCCGGGGCTCCTTGTTTATTTTGAGAATTCATGTAGCGCATTTCCAGGAAAGTGATTGGAAGGGTTGGGAGTGTTTTTAATGTGATCTTTTTCCTTTTCCTTCCTCTATGTACTCCGTAAGTAGAATTACAATATTATTTGTCTTTCCTTAACTATTTTTTTTCCAGAGACTCATCCCTACATGTTCTTCTCTACAACAAGGGAACACTGAGTCCTGGCAGATCTCTCTGTCAGAATAGCTATGTACAATGGAGACTTTTATTTTAAAAAGTTGACGGATCTGGAGACTACAAAACTGTCTCCTTGGCACAAGTATTTCCTGTATAGCCTGACCAATGTGCATTGTTTTTGTCCAGTTGGCTATTGTCTTCCTGGCTATTCAATTGCTGGGTTTTTTGAGATGATCCACAAGAGGTCCAGTTTTGATGGTGACTTGTCACTTGAGAGGCTATTTCTCGCCCTTCTCCAGACTAGTTCAGTGACCAGAAATTGGAGTGAGTCTGCCAAATTCATTTCATACAGGACACTGACTAGTGTTTGGATGGTGATACCGTTACTGACCTTGTACATATTTAATATGGAGAACTTAAGGTGAAGTGTCCTTGGGTTCCGTTGCCAGTTGTGCAAGTCCTCCTGCATCTTGAGATTTTAAAAAAGTACTTCACTCCTCCCTAAGTGATATGAATGGCACATAGTTCCTCAGCAGTGGCACACCTTTGTAGACCTGAAGGGATTGGTGTAAGTATAGATGTTGAGAAGGTGTTACCTGCCTTTGCTCTCCTTACAGCAGAAGCACTGTAGGGCTGCGTTGTCAGATACGGATCTCGGGCTGGGCTTTCACTGTGGCAACTTCCAGGGGCTTACATGGACTCACTTCTGAATTAGTCTGGAATGAGTGAAATCATGTCCACAGTGGTTTGAACAGATCTTGGTTTTAAAATCATCTCAAACCAGCTGTTCAATCTACATACTCTTTATGAGAAACTATAATAAGGCAATTGGTAAAGTTAAAGCAAAGTAGCTTTGACGTTACAAACTAACTGGCGTGGCTGTGAATAATTGGAGTGGCATTCCCTTTGGTTGGTTGATAGACCAGCTGTGTAGCATGGCAAGTGAAAGTGTTCTGATGATCGCCGTTAGAAATGTTAAGCAGATTTCTTACTCTACTAGGGGATTTTATTTAAAAAAAAAAAAAAAATCATAATTCACTTTGGCCATACTCCAAGGCTGTGCTCCTGTTGGAATCCACCTCTGCCTCCTAGCATGGCAGAGTAAATTGTGGAGAAAATGCTCTGCAAGTATTGGCTTGAACTTGCTAGTTATTTGGCTTCACCTGTGTTCAGGTTTCTTTGTTTCAGATGTTTGCAGACGGGGGTCAAGTTTTATTGACACCTACACAAAATGAATTTTCAAGTCACATGCATGAGTGTTTGTGGGAAATAAAACTTAAATTTGCACATTGATAAATTTGCGTTGTGCATGATCCGATTGTAGAACAGAAATACTGTAATATGACTTGTTTTCCAAGAATTGCTTGAACGTCAGATACTCACAGGTAAATAACTATTCAGGGTCAATCCATAAAGAAATTTGCTGAATAATTTTGAAGAAATGATAAATGTACAGAAAATGAGAATTAGACTACAGGCGATTTTAATAAGGGATAGCCATGTTAGCCTTGTCCAGCAAAAAAAACCAAGGAGTCGTGTGGCACTTCAAGACTAACAGATTTATTTTTTGCATGAGCTTCCATGGCAGAAAATCCCACTTCGCCAGATGCTTCGAAGATGGGTGACATCTTCGAAGCATCTGACAAAGTGGGATTTTCTCCCGCGAAAGCTCATGAGAAAAATAAATCATAGAATCTTAGGGTTGAAAGGGACCTCATGAGGTCATCTAGTCCAACCCCCTGCCAGAGGCAGGACCACTCCCACTAAACCATCCCAGTCATGGTTTTGTCCAGCTGAGCCTTAAACACCTCCAAAGATGGAGATTCCACCACCTCCATAGGCTCATTCCAATGCTTCACCACTCGCCTAGTAAAAAAGTTTCTTTTCTAATATCCAGCCTCAGCCTCCCTAACTGTAACTTGAGACCATTGTTCCTCATTCTGCCTCCGTTACTACGGAGAACAGTCGAGCTCCCTCCTCCTTGGAGCATCCCTTCAAGTAGTTGAAGGTTGCTATCAAATCCCCCCTCAATCTTCTCTTCTGCAGGCTAAATAAGCCTAATGCTTTCAGTCTTTCCTCATAGGGCTTGTGCTCTAGCCCTTTAATCGTTTTGGTTGCCCTCTGCTGGACTGTCTCTAGCATGTCCCTGTCCTTTTTGTAGTGGGGAGCCCAAAACTGGACACAGTATTCTAGATGGTGCCTCACCAGTGCAGAATAGAGGGGAAGGATCACATCCCTTGATCTGCTGGTAATACTGCTTTTGATGCAGCCCAGTATGCCATTGGCCTTTTTGGCAGCAAGAGCACACTGCTGACTCATATCCAGCTTCTCATCCACCATGACCCCCAGGTCCTTTTCTCCAGTGCTGCTACTTAGCTGAATGTTCCCCAGCCTGTAGCAATGCATGGGGCTTTCCTGTCCCAAGTGCAGGATTTTACACTTGTCCTTATTGAAGCTCATAAGATTTCTATTGGCCCACTGTTCCAATTTATCTAGGTCTCCCTGAATCCTGTCCTTGCCCTCCAATGTGTCTACTGGTCCCCCCAGCTTGGTGTCATCCACAAATTTACTGAAAGTGCAGTCTATTCCATCATCCAGGTCATTGATGAAAATGTTGAACAGAACCAGCCCCAGGACCGACCCCTGGGGTACACCACTCGTTACCGGTTGCCAGCTAGACATGGAACCATTGATTCCTACACGCTGAAACCGTTGATCTAGCCAGTTTTCTGTCCACCTTAAAGTCCACCTATCCAACCCATACTTCCTTAATTTGCCAATGAGAATGCTGTGGGAAACTATCAAAAGCCTTGCTAAATTCAAGGTATGTCAAATCTGTTAGTCTTAAAGTGCCACACGATTCCTTGATTTTAATAAGTCATCTGTTATGGGTGACTGACAAACTCTACACCTCACTCCATGCCACAGCCACTAGCCAGGAGAATTACTGCAACCAGGAGAAGTCGTCAGTGTCCTTCCCTGTGCCAGTTCAACTTCCATCAGTCCTCCTTGGGGAAATAAAGTCCCATTAATGGAGATGTCTTCTGAAGGTGTTTCTGGGTGCCAAAAAGACTCCAGGACATGAGTCCTTTTCCCACCCTCATGCTACCATAAGAATGAACAAAAAGCTGCTCTCCCTCAAGCTCCATGCATCAGTCTAAGGCAGGGGTCTCAAACTCAAATCAGCATGAGGGCTGCATGAGGACTAGTACCTTAGCCTGAGGGCCGGACCACAGAAACCTTTTCATTCAACAGTATTGCAAATATCGATATTGATAGACTCCTTGTGGGCCTCAGGAGATATCTTCAGGGGCTGTGAGTGAGACTCCTGGTCTAAGGCCAGGTCACACTACAGACATGAACTGGTATAACTTTGTTGCTCGAGAGTGTTAAAAAATCTACACTCTAGAGCAACATGGTTTTCTTGACCTAACTCCCTGTGTAGGCAGTACTATTTGGCGGGAGAGCTTCTGCCATTGACGTAGGTACTGCTTCTCCGGAAGGTAGGTGAACTATGCTGATGGGAGCATGTCTCCAGTTGGCGTAGGAGTGTATTCATTTAAGTGCTGCAGCAGCTGCACCACCGCTGCACCAGACGTAAAGGTGAGTCCTAAGACCCCAATCCTCCTGCTTCCAGCTGGAGTATCTTTGTCTCTTTGTGGTCTCTGTGACACAGCAGGGTTCAGATGTTGATTTCAGAATGGAATAAAGTAATCTGTCTGCAAGGGACATGTAATGGCATGATTTCTGGGGCTTAGGGATGATCCAATGGTGGTAAAATCTTTGTGCCTTTCAGGTCAGGGGCAGAGGTGGCAGAATGTACACATACATCTGCAAATACCAGGCAGCAGAATTTTTACCTCTGCCTGAGGTCTTCCTCTGAGAGAGAACATTTCTTTGATCCCAATGAGAGGAAAACGGGGGAGAATTTGGGGGCTTAGGAGAGAGTATCATGAAATCGCTTGGCCGAGATGCCTGCTTCTTCCCGTTTTACTCCCTAGCTCAGAAGGGAAGGGAATCATGGACTTTGTCTCCACAAGGCTTTCTTGGACCCTTAATTCTCCAGTTGTAGCACTGAAGAAAACTAACGTAGGCAAAGCTTGGATGGATTGAACCCACATTAGTCTTGTATACTGTGGTGCTACCAATAGATAACAGCACCCATAGAGAGTTAGAGAGCCCCGTCCCCCAATCTGGTGTAGACAAAGCCATGGGTTCCATTCCCTGGTATAGCGCGTTATTATGTGTGACTTTGGGTACATCGTTTAACCTCCCTGTGCCTGTTGTTTTTTTTCCCTATCTGTACAACTGGGATCTTACTTAATACAGAGATTTGCCAGTGAAGTATATGAAAATATCACAGTATTAGAACACCTTTCTATCTCAGTATATTTGCTTTCCATGTTAGTTTTTGCTGTAGTGTATGTTTTAAAATTGAAAGGAGGTAAAGATGGTGGATTTTCTGCAGTTATGTATGATTTATGAATACTCTCTCTAGAAGTTACCAGCTTCTGAAGGGCCATCTCATAATTTATTCCAAACTAGTTTTGCTTACCTCAAGTACTGTCAAATGCTTTTTGTCCCTATGCAGCACCATGCTTTCTTCTTTAGCATTTGTATTATGATTCCTTCCTAGAAGTTTCCTCTTTCATTTAGCACAAACCTTAATTTGTCATCCTTATGCTTTTTCATGTTGCCAGACACTAAGATAGCAAGTTTATTTCCTTGTGTAAGTAATCCATATAATTGATAAATTTTAATGCAACTCAGGGAAAAATTGTTAAACTTCCCTCCCTTCGCTGGTGTCTGTCTTAAGTATTTTAATGGCCTCTATTATTATAGTGTCTGAGATTCTCACTCATGAGACTTAGGGGGGAGAAGCATATTAAAAAAAAACAAAACCCAAAATTCAGTGTGTCTCGGATTGGTGGTATCTAGAGCTTTTCATGGCTGTCATCTCAGTTAAGGAAGTACTACTATCCGCATTTCACAGATGGAACCTGAGGAACAGAGATCTCCCACAGGAATTCTGTAAGGGAACAGGGAATTGAGCCTCTATTTCTGGAGTCCTAAACTAAAACTTTATCTATTAGATCAGTCTTCATTTGTGGGGCTATAGAACTACTCGTTGCCTTTTTCTAGAGTCTACAGAACCCGGTTTTTTTAAAGACATTAAAATTTAACATTGCATTTTTTAAAAATATTGACAGTAGTAACTATTATGTTGCATTATAAGCATATACCAATTTTAGACCTAAACAGCTTGTCCCTTTTAATTTACATATAAGCAGATTTGATGATTGAAATATTTTTCCTAGTTTTACAATATGTTGAGTTCAAAATTAAAATGTGGCTGGAAAGAGATCTAGACTGAAAGGAGGATTTTTATTTATAATACTTTGGAGGTGCTCATATACTATAATGGTTGGGACATAACTTGATTTTAACATTTAAGCTGGAGCAGTGCCGGTTGTCAAATGATAACTTGAAATAAAAGGTGAGATTGAAACTGCACAAATAGAAAGTGTTTCTTATCAGCAGCCATACTATCTCATGCTATTCCCTTGACAGAACTTATAAACTAAACTAGATCATCATGGATAGTGCTTAATCTGTACTGATAGTGGTGCTGAGGCTCGAGCAATTATTCTACTTTCAGAACTGAAGCAGCAAGCCCAGAGGTGCCAGAACTATGAACTGCCAACCAAAGGGTGCTGATGCTCAGCGCTGGCAAGTCCAGCAACAAATTAAGCGCTGAGGATGGGTCAGTACTTGTATGAAAGACCTTCAAGGAACATCTAAACATTGCATGAAGTATTGTCAATACTTCACTGTAAGGGAACCATCAACATCACATCTCTCTGAGCTGATAGTAAACCAGTGCCACACTAGACTGTGCTATTGGGAATGGACTGAGAGCGCTCACTAGGTTCCAACTGCTGTGGAAATTGAACCATGCTCACGATTGCATCCCCATTTAGAGCACTTCAAGTTTTTTGGGATCAGTCTGGCCCTTTGTACCAGCTCTGAAGTTTCCTTTAAAGCAGTGGTTCCCAAGCTGAGATCCGGGGACCCCTGCAGGTCCACGGAGTTATTGCAAGGTGTCCATGAATACATCCAGCCCTGGTCACTGCTGGCCACTGGTAGGCAGCCCAGGCCCAATCTGTCCCCAGCTGCTGTTGGCCAGCAATTCGTGTTGGGGAGGGCTCGAAAATACTAAATGAATTGTGTTTGCCTGCTGTGAGCAGCCTCATCCTGGGTATGTCCCCTCCACTTGGGAGCAGGCAGGGCCAGGTGCTCCACTGCCCTTCTGCAGCACTGCTGCCTGCAGTTAGTTGCTGATAACAGCTAACATCATTTGACAGTCCACAAAATTTTATGACATTAAAAAGAGGTCCTCATACTCGAAAAGGTTGGGAACTGCTGCTATAAAATGTATTAAAAATAGATTCTTGATAAAAGCTCAGAATCTGTTGTTTATATGGTATTAATTTAAACTTTCCAAAGTAAGTGTTTAGAAACTGTTGTCATTTTTAATTTTTGCTCTGTTGTGATAACTAAGGGGTATTGAAGTGTATTTTATAAAGTGATGTTGCTGTCTTTCATAGCAACTTAGAGGGAAAACATAAGCATGCCAGTGTCATGGACTGAGTTACCGGGAGAAAGGAGGAGCTAAAGAAAAATATCACAGCCAAAACTGTAGTGCACCATCCTAGCTTCAGCTGAATAAAGTAGTAGTCTCATTGGGTGAAAATTGTGAATTTGACCAAAAGTAGACATGATTCTGCAATTTGAGTAAATTGTCATTACTGTTCTGTTCTTGTGCAGGTTGCTTTGCTGTTGACAACCTAATCTAGTTCCCCAGTCTTCTAGACTCTGTGTTCCATGATTTGAGACCAGAAGACGCTTGGCACTCTGAAATGAAGATGGAGGCGGAGGGAAAACCAGAACAACTCATTGACTCGGAAGTCTCACCAAAACTCTCTGAAAAACAAGAGGCAGCTCCTTGTGAAGATGGACCCATAGAACTAGGGACACATGCTCAGAAAGAGGGTGTACCCATCGTAGCAGATTCTGTGGTGCTCTCTTCAATGCCCTGCTTACTCATGGAACTGAGACGGGACTCCTCGGAGTCGCAGTTAGCATCTACGGAGAGTGATAAGCCAACAGCAGGCAGAGTTTATGAGAGTGACTCTTCTAATCACTGCATGCTTTCCCCTTCTTCCAGTGGGCATTTAGCTGATTCAGATACGCTGTCTTCCGCAGAGGAGAATGAGCCACGTCAGGCTGAAGCTCCTGTGGAGGGAGATCCTTCTGGAGTATCTGGGGCTGCAGTTGGGCGAAAATCCAGACGATCCAGGTCTGAAAGTGAAACGTCAACTATGGCTGCCAAGAAAAATCGACAGTCTAGTGATAAGCAGAATGGCCGAGTCACCAAGGTAAAAGGTCATCGGAGCCAAAAACAGAAAGAGCGAATCCGGCTACTAAGACAGAAAAGGGAGGCGGCTGCTCGGAAGAAATACAATTTGCTGCAGGACAGCAGTACTAGTGACAGTGACCTGACCTGTTACTCGAGTACGAGTTCGTCAGAAGATGACGAAGAGGTTTCAGGGAGCAGCAAGACAATCACTGCAGAGATACCAGGTAGAGGATGTTTTTTAAACTGAACTGTAACGCGCCTGACATCGTTTCTCAGCTGTCATGCTAAATTAGATGAGTGACACTTGAGAAAAACAAGGAGAACTGCAGCTCTGTGTAAATTTGAAGACTGCAGTGTATTAACAAGATGGGGCAAACTTTAAAATCCTTTCAGTGTGCTTTTGCACAGCAGCAAATTGTACAGGTAAATTGTGGAAGGGATTGTTCAAAACCTTGGCATTTTCAGATTTTTTATTTTATTTTTTTTTTGTAAACCTCTATGAACTCTTATCAGTGCTGGTTAGATGATGATAACCATACCAGTCTAATTAGCCAGTACTTTATTCTGATAAGTGGGCAGCCGTGCTTTAAAACACCACAGCAGCACCTCTGCATCTGTGTTTATAACATGCGCGCGCGCTCTCTCTCTCTCGTCCATTTTACCATAAAGCCCCATTCTCCAAGTATGTGCTGTCCAGTGCTACATTTCAAAGCATGATAAGTTTACTTTCTGAGTTATGTTCATGCAAATTGTAACTGGCCACTTACTTTAGGGCATAAATAAGAATTGTTTGTACATGTGCTCCAATTTGTTCCCACTCCTTGTGTCTCAAAATTTTAGGAATAGGCTGATTCCATCCTTCTGTGTCTCAGTACCTACATTTTTTATCTCTGAATTTTCTGATATATCCATGTTGACAAGTGGGGTTCAGCAAATTACAGGGGCATTCTAATGATTTTTCTAGTAGAAGAAAGATGAGTTATTTAAGTTTCTTGTTTGAGTCTTCGTTCTTCAATTGGCCCAAATACCATGGTCAGGATTATGTATGAACTACTCTTGCAACATATTATACCTCAAAACCTTCATCGTATGGCAATCTCTTTAACAATAAAATAGAATTTAAAATAAAGTTTTTGGTTTGCCAGTCTTTCCTGGGTGGATCTGCATTTTCCCCCTTTGTGCCAAAGATGATGATTGGGGGGTAAATTTACATGCTAAATAACAGCATATTTCTATAATTTAAAGGACTGTTCAAAGGAAAATGGCAGTGTCTTAACTTAGACTATTAAATTAACATTAAATAACATGTTAATTTTTTTAAATATACAGTTGCACAAAGGCCTGTAAGTGTTTTGACTTACTCTAACAATGATGAATGGTGCTGGTCTGTCTGCTTGAAAGAACTGATATTTTGCTTGTGGTTTGGCTGCACCTCTTTGCTAAGATGTAGCCTAAATACACGAAATGCAGGTAATCATTAGAACATATGGGGGAAGGCACATAATTATGTGATTAGTTCAGTTCTTTTTGTTTAAAAAAAAAAAAAAGAGATGAGCAGTGGTTCAGTAGTTGTATTTACTTATTAAAACGAACTGATAGCTTTGACAGTTGCTTCTGGTTTATTATTGTGAGTGTGTTCTCTGCACTTGGGGCTTGATTAAAAGCCCACTGAAGACTCCCATTGATTCAGCCCTTCAGAATAAACAAACAGACCTGGGCCAGCTTTCCATAGATACTTTGGTTCTTAAAGTTGCAGATAAGCCATAATGGGGTTTTTGGAAGCACTTAGACAACTAACTCCTATTGACTACAATGGAAGTTAGGTGACTAGGAACTTTTGAAAACCCTGCTAGGCACTTGGCTGTGTCTTTAGGTGCCTACATGCCTTTTTAAGTCTGGCCCTAAAATGCTTGTTGTTCCAAGGGCCTGATATAGTCCCCACTAAAATCAATGGAAAGACTATCGCTGATTTCAGTGGACTTTGCATCAGGGCCTAATTTTACATGTCAGACAAAGAGAGAGAATACAAAACAATAAAACGGCAACACTGACTTTCATGTCTTATTTCACAGTCCATGTCATCTGACTGACACTAAACAATGGGTTTTTCATTTATTAGGTTTTTTAAAATTCATATGTTTGACATACTTCATCTTAATGAATCTTTGTTAATTAGATGCAGTGATTAGACCATATTCTTTTACATTTGTTTTTCTATGAATAAGAAAAAATCAGTTTGGTTTGTGACAGAGCAGTGAGGAAAAGGTAAATGCTGGAAAGATTGTGAGAAAGATGGTCCAGAACTTATCCTATTGCTAGATGTAGGTTAGTAAAAATGAATAGATTTGTAGGTGTGCTTGACCCTCAAATCTGAACCATTGCAGGCTGGCTCAGTACCAGTCTAACTACCATTACTTAAAGTAAATATTTCATTCTGCTTGATACTTCTTTGAATTGGGTGAATTTCCTGTTAATATATAATTATTTGACTTGATGGAGAACCAGCTCAGCACAGGATAAGTTGTGAAGAGGACTCTCTCCAGACTTTAAAAATGAATAACCATTCAGGCACTAGTATGGGGCAGCTTAAAGTGCAGCCTGAAACCTACATTCAGCCCATATTTACCCATGTTGCTGACAAAAGGGTCAGGGTATAGCTGATCAACTGCGGAATTAATTGATCCTGAAACTCAGTAACAAGAAACTATGCAGCATCTATCAAAGGAGATACAAAAATGAGCAAATATTTGCTTATTTTAGAGAGAGTTTCTGCCACTTTATTCAAATGAGTTATGATGCTAATAAATAACAAGTGTAACCATCAGTCAGATGCTCTTGCTCTGATGAGTTGTTTCAAGATTGACTCAGCAGCTTACTATAGACGCTTCTTTAGGCATGCCTATTGTAAGCTTGGAAAAATAGCCATGCCAACAAATATGCTCCAGATTTATATATAAAATGTATTTGCTATAGGTGTTTTTTAGCACAGATGTGTAGAGATGTAGTAAAAAATCACAGGAGGAATATTTTTTCTATCAAAACAGGTTAGAAGTTATTTTACAGTTATTTGGAAAACATTTTGTTTAAAACCTGTGGGTAGCTTGAAAATTAAAATGACACATTTAAGAATACAGAAGGATAAGTTGGTCTTCACGTCCAAGGATTTTACTGACAATCTTCCATTTTTAGAGTGCTGAGTACTTTTTGAACCCCACAATATGATGGCTTTTGCAATGAATTTGGGATGACTATTAAATTAAGAAAAAGTCCCATTAAATATATAATGATGCCCTAAACATAATTTTCATCCTTTCACTTATGCACACAATTTCTGAGCCAAACTATTTTGTGATAGAAGTTTGATTCACTGCTAATCTGCAAACCTGATAATCTCATTAAAATATTAACAGTCTTATTTTACCTCTCAGCAAAAACTGAATAGTGTTAAGAGGTTTCATTACTAATACGCCATTACAGTTATAGCTAGATTATTGGGTGTATATTACAAAACATTTGGTTATGTAGTATTTTTGAGTATTTTATGTTGTCTGTTCCTTTAAGCATTGTAAACCAATCCTGCACTCATTGAAGTTTGTGAGAATCTTTCTGTTGACTTGAATAGGCAGTGGATTAGGCTTCAGTTAAGTAAACCATGGTTGCTTGCTAATTAATGTAAATTAAGATGCCTCTAATGTACTTTAAAGATTAAAATTCAGTATTGGCATATAACAGTCCTACATAAACTTTGAATATTAGATGGCATTCACTTTGGGCAAAAGAGGATGCTTTGTAGTGGGCACTGATAAAATATGAAACAGTGAGTTCTGCTATAATGTTTTTATTGCTTTAGAGTTTTGTTCTTGTTGAATTTCAAATTTGACCATACAAACTATCTTGGAATGAAAAACCTTTGATATATAAAATGAGCCTGGGAATCAGTATTTGACTTAAAACAGTTCGCCTCTTCTTAAATTATAATATTAACAACACAATACATGACTCCAGGCACTACAGTGCTCTCTTACAAGTCAAAAGCAGATCTGACTGTTAAAACATGGAATAATACCCTTTTTAGGCTAATATACGGGGCAGAAGGAGGTATTGTTAAAAGCTGAAATACTAAAATTGGAAAAGTTGCAATTTCATAGAAATATAGGGTTGGAAGGGACCTCATAGGTCATCTAGTCCAACCCCCTGCCAGAGGCAGGACCACTCCTACTAAACCATCCCATTTATGGTTTTGTCCAGCTGGGCCTTAAACACCTCCAAAAATGGAGACTCCACCACCTCCCTAGGCAGGGTATTCCAATGCTTCACCACTCGCCTAGTAAAAGTTTTTCCTAATATCCAGCCTTGACCTCCCTAACTGCAACTGGAGACCGTTGCTCCTCGTTCTGTCCTCCGTTACTACGGAGAACAGTCAAGCTCCATCTTCCCTGGAGCATCTCTTCAAGTAGTTGAAGGTTGCTATCAAATCCCCCCTCAATCTTCTCTTCTGCAGACTAAATAAGCCTAATGCTTTCAGTCTTTCCTCATAGGGCTTGTGCTCCAGCCCTTTTATCATTTTGGTTGCCCTCCTCTGAACTCTCTCTAGCATGTCCCTGTCCTTTTTGTAGTGGGGAGCCCAAAACTGAACACAGTGTTCTAGATGGTGCCTCACCAGTGCAGAATAGAGGGGAAGGATCACATCCCTTGATCTGCTGGTAATGCTGCTTTTGATGCAGCCCAGTATGCCATTGGCCTTTTTGGCAGCAAGAGCACACTGCTGACTCATATCTAGCTTCCCATCCACCATGACCCCCAGGTCCTTTTCTCCAGTGCTGCTACTTAGCTGAATGTTCCCCAGCCTGTAGCAATGCATGGGGCTTTTCTGTCCCAAGTGCAGAATTTTACACTTGTCCTTATTGAAGCTCATAAGATTTCTATTGGCCTACTATTCCAATTTATCCAGGTCTCCCTGAATCCTGTCCTTGCCCTCCAATGTGTCTACTGTTCCCCCCAGCTTGGTGTCATCCGCGAACTTACTGAGAGTGCAGTCTATTCCATCATCCAGATCATTGATGAAAATGTTGAACAGAACCGGCCCCAGGACCGACCCCTGGGGCACACCACTCGTTTCTGGTTGCCAGCTAGACATGGAACCATTGATTCCTACACGCTGAAACCGTTGATCTAGCCAGTTTTCTATCCACCTTATAGTCCACCTATGCAACCCATACTTCCTTAATTTGCCAATGAGAATGCTGTGGGAAACTGTATCAAAAGCCTTGCTAAAATCAAGGTATATCACATCACTGATTCTTCCTGCATCCAGAAAACCAGTCATCTGATCATAGAAGGAAACGAGATTGGTCAGGCATGATTTACCCTTGGTATATCTATGCTGACTGTTCCTGATCACTTTATTTTCCTCTAAGTGTTTGAGGATGGATTCTTTGAGAATCTGCTCCATAATTTTTCCAGGGATTGAGGTGAGGCTGACTGGTCTGTAACTCCCCGGATCCTCCTTTTTCCTTTTCTTGAAAATAGGCATTACATTTGCTTTTTGCCAATCCTCTGGCACCTGTCATGTTTGTAATTACCTGTGTTTCATGAGAACTTCTTAATATGCAGGAATTTCTAACAAATGATATCATTTACAGCTATGCAGAGGGCCAGTACAAAGCCTACGAGCCATTTGTTTCACCTAAACTGTGTGCCTCAGTCTTGTGTTGGCCCTCTTTCAAGGAATGAATTTTTCCCATTGAGAATAGCTGAGGAGGATGATTACTCAAGAGCAGATATATTTTGGAAAAATTTATCTACAAAGTATGGAATTTTGCTTAAAAGTACTAGGTAAGTGAGTGAATTACTATTAATAGCTACAGACAAGATGCAGCATACCACCTTTAACTGATCTCGCCTGATCTCATAAATTATCTTAGTTGTTGGTTGAGTAGGAGACCTACAGAACACAGCCAGTAAATTCCGCTTAATGTCAGTCAGCAACTTCTGGTTAATGGCAATGTATTGCTGAGAACCATTCCTGCTAACACCAGTTGGGATATTAACAATGCTTTGCCACTTATTGCAACAATTTCTGGAAGAAAGGTGCTACTTGCAGACAGGTTTGTGAGGCTGCAGTCCCAGAAGGAGGTCCCAGGATGTGTCAGGCATTTCTTACAGGTGGGTTCTGGAGGTTGCGCCTGCTGTCTGGGGACGAGGTGCTGAAACTTGCCGTCTCTGGTTATAGCACTGCAAAAATGCAGCTCATCCCAGCACTTCCTTCTGGAGCTGCAGCCATTCAGAGCCACCTGCACACAGGGACCCCACCAAGGGGCTGTGGGCATAGCAGTAGCAGGGAGGGGGGCGCAGCCCAGATGTTGGCACTGTTTGGTACCTCCTTCTAGCCTCTGCAGCCTCTTACCTGCTAGGGGACTCTGCACTGGAAGGAAGGAAGAATTGGGGTTTGTGAAGCCCTAAATCCCAGAGAGCTTAGCCAGACATAATGTGCAGTTCCCTGGGGCCCAGCACCCCCTCTGTGGAAAGCCCTGGCCACCTGGTTGCAGTCCCCCAGCACTTCCTTCCTTGTCTGCTCCCTTCTGCTTATTAGCAACTGCGCAGTAACAGCAACATGTTGCTGGCAAGTCAAGGATTGGCTAATAAGAGGGATCAGCTACATAGAGTTGATGATTTCAGTAACTGTGCTCTAACCACTAATCGGTGTTGAAAGCACTGCACTGCTTTAGTGCTGAAGGATGATGTTCTGCTGGAGCTGCCATGTTTCAGAGGAGGCACATAGTATTTCTCTTCAGAACCCTTTTTATGGTCGTTAGAGACTCCAAGGCCATTTGGTGTCCTTGCCAAATTCAAAGCTATAAAGTTTTTGGTTCATAAAGTGTGAGAGAGCCATTAGACGAATGTTATTGTTTCAATATCATGCAAAAAGCACCTTGGAACTAGACTTTATGGCACGCAAAGGCACCAGTAAAACTTTGAAAGATTGACTGAGGCACTTTGCTGACGATCAGCCTGTAAAATTTCATGTACAAAATGACAAAACATCTTTTAGTTAGAGGTGTGAAAGAAATATCTCAAACAGATATTCTCAAACAGTAGCAGCAAATATAGCAATCAATGAAGTAAAAGTATGAGTGCATCTTTGAAAATGACATAGAATTACACATTTGTCTCAGCAGCTATCATATCAAATTCCTTCACTTGAAAAGTTTAAAAAAAACAAAAGGCTTTTTTTTGTAACTTACAGCAGTGCAAATTCACCCAGTTTTGAAAGCCAGTTTGGGTTATTTCTTATTCATCATCACCAGTAATTAAATAAAAAAAAAAGGATCATGCCATTAGACTGCAGTGAAGAAGTTGGTGGGATATAATCCAACATCTTTTGAAGTCTCCCATAGGTTTCAGTGAACTTTGGATCAGACATAATGAATGAGCATAAACAAAACAAGGACTCTAATGGCACTTTTAAAGGCTAACAAATATATTTATTGCATGAACTTATGTGGGAGAAATCCTACTTTGTCAGGCGAAGTGTGGTGGGTTTTTTTTTTTTCCATGAAAGTTCTTGTGAGAAATAAATTTGTTAGTCTTCAAAAGTGCCACCAGCTTCCTCATCTGTTTTGCTGGACTACATTAACATGGCTACCCCTTTGTAACTAACCATAAATAGTATTCAACTCATTCTTACTGTATTGGCCTGCACTGCTAATTGGGGGGGGGGGAAAGAAAAGAAAATGTTAGATTTGTCAATAAATAGATGTGATGCTGAATACATACAGGAAGCAGATGTGTTGAGCAAGAAGGTGTCATTTGTATTTACTCATTCTAATCACAACCTTGTTTTAAACAGCATGAGGCCAACAGAATTGAGATGAAAATATAACAGTTTATTTTTGAATAGAGAACGTGAATACTAAGTTTTAACTTCTTTGGTATAAAGACAGATGAGTGATAGGACTTTAAAATCAGGGCTCAGTGGAAATGCCATGTGACTCTTAATTGGAATTGCTAGCTAGGCTTTACTAGACATAAGAAACTTCTATGTGTCTAATTTAATGGGTCCTCAAAAACAGTTTTGTTTAAATGGCACTGTAATTTCATTTGAGACAAACTGCCAGTAATGTGTTACTGCCTTACATCATTATCAGTAAATCTTGATCTGCATGGTCCAGTGACTTCCCTGCATTTTAAGGTATCTTCCGTTGTTTGTAAGATTTGATAATCTATGGATTTGGTGAGCAATAATGGTTTTCTGTTTACTAGGGCACCCAAGACCAACAGCAAGTCGTCATGTTTGTCAGGAAAATTGTAGATATCCAAACACTCTTCCAGAAATGTAGCTTCATGAAAAGGACCACCTAATTAAATTAATTAAGTAATAAATACAAATTTTTAATAATAAGCTTTGTTTAATTACTTGTTTTTAATAGCTTCCGGTGATCCTGTCTAGTTTTGAAAACATCTAGGTGAACTAATGCTTTCTGTGTTAGGACGACATATCCCCAGGTACACACTGTTGACTTTTCCTCATACAGGTTCAGATCCTCATTTTACTAGCTTTGCCTGAGGTGGCATTTGAGGAGTTTCTGAGCACTAAAGCGCAGGTGCTTATTGCTGCCTTATTTGTTCAGGAGGGAAAAATCTAAACCAAGCTACTCTGCTTAGATTGTACCTGATCAGTTCAATGACAGGCATTTCAGCACCTCACTGAGGAGGGAGAGCAAGTCGTTTCCATCTCACTGAACTCAGAAAGATGGTTTCCTGGAAACAAAATACCATTTTTCTGCTATTCTGGAGAATGTGTCCAGCCATGTTCCCATTTTTGAGTCAATGGTATTTTTGCCATTAGAGTCAAACCTTGCATGAAATCCTTGTGGTGTGGATAGTCTTTCCTGCCATCAGAAAGGAGCAGAAACTGCTGTTAAGTCTGTCTTCTCCAGTATAGCAGCAGGGTGTCACTTTTATACATATTACATACAAGGTCAGGGGATTTTTGTGTCATTTTATTCTTCCTTTAAAGTCCAGTGCTGTTTTAGAAGTAAAGGCTGACAGGGTTAACATTTTGGATTTGCTACTTCAAACAATACAATTTTAATATCAGTCTCTATCTCTGTGCACAGCTGTGTATGTGTCTACCCATCCTTTGGTCAGAGGTGAAACTATTTAAGTAAAATGTAAAATTATTCATTAAAATCTGACATTTTTGAGTTGCAGTTTAACAGAGGTATGCATTATATCATTAGATACTGTATGATATTTTGATTTTGAATCAGCAATGAAAGCATCCAAAGTTTCTAAGGGAATTGGGACTAAATTTGATTTCCAAAACCTACAAAGCACATTGTGACAGCAGAATTACTACAAAAATCCAGAATAAAATATTTGTAAAGCCAAAAAGTTGAAATAACTCTATGGTGCCCATTGGATTTTTACTTTGACATAAAATACTGCTTGTTAATTTGGAGGCTGCAGATTACTCAACCAATATTGTATCCACTTGGCCACAGTTAGAAAAGTTTATACTGTTTTCCTGAGCTAGCATGCCTTAATAAACACTGTAATGTTCATACTTAATGATGTCTTATCAAATGGCCTCAATGTCTTTAAAGCTGGCTTCAGTCGTGCTGGGGGATCTGGAGAAGCGACCAGGGAAATTCCAGGATTGCTTGACAGGGGCACCGTGTGGGATAGGAACTGCATAGGCAATGTCCTGGAAGAGGCCATGAACTGCTTTGCCGAGATGCAGAGGCAGACAGAAGAGAAATTTCGCATGTGGATAGAAAAGCTAACCCGTCTTGACACAGATGAAGAAAGCAAGCAACAGCTGGAGCCCAGGGAACCTAAAATGCAACTAGCTGGCCAAAGAATTCCCCCTACCACACAGTCAGGGGCATACATGCAGCTGCCTGATAGCCAAGTACTTCCACAACAGTCTTTTAATTCGCATGGGAGCTATCAAAATGTTGACACTACAGTAGAGTTTCCAGTGACTTTTAATAACAATTTTCCAGCTTTGTTTCCAGAGAATGGGAATATTGAAGAGCATGATATGAATCAATCAAAAATTTAGTTTTCCAGATCTTGACATTACCTTGGATTATGCTGAGAACAAAATTTGCTTTTCTCTGTGCAAGTATTTTTTTTCTTTGATGGGTTTTTAACATTGACATAAATGTTTTATTTAAAAAAGTGGTTTAAAAAAAGCAAAACATGCACACAGACTATAAAACAAAAAACAAACCTGTCACCACAGCTTGCCAAGATGTAACAAGGATTCTAGTTTACATACCCTAGGAATGGTAGAGCTATGTTTGTTAAAATAGAAGCAATCCATGTATTCACCTATATGCTCCTCTTGCATGCTGAAACCTTTATAGGGAACTAGAAGTTTTAAATTTAAAGACTTAAGAAATCCTGGTGAACCTGACTACATATTACAATTAATACATTCTTAAATATCCATTCATACCTAAATTTTGCAGCTTAAACTTCTCTATGTTTTGACCTTCCTCCTTTTCTGACAGATGTGGTAAATAAGCCTGTCCTAACGATTAGCTATAGTACCGAATTTGTTCAGTAGTTTGTACTCATGTTCCATTTCACAGTTTATATTCTCACTAGAGCTTCTAATAATGTCACTGGCATATTACATACGACATTCATATTTAGAGAGAACGCTAGTTTTGTATGTATACTTGCTTATATAGTTATATATGGTATCTGGTGTGTGGCATATGCACACAAACAAAACTTTGATACTTTTCATGTGTGTGAGTGTGAGAGAGGGGGAGGGTCGAACTATATCTTTCATGCTGAAATAAAAGAGCAGTGTCAATTGTGAGAAAAGTGCACATGGTAGGTAGATTTGAGTCTTGACCCAAAAACTTAAAACTGAATTTCTTACATTCAAATTGGTAAACCGTGTGGTGGACTTAATACATTGTTTACTGGTGGCTTATCAAGCAAGACCATTTTTTAAGCTACTGCTTTGACTGCCACTGAAATTATTTACCTGTGATTGGAAATGCCATAGCATTAATTTTGTTAAATAATAATATAACCTTTTCACTGTCTGGGTTTTGTTTTGTTAGACTGATAATTTAATTATCCTGAGTAGTCAGGTTTGAAGCTTGATGTTTAAATTGGCATTAGGCTATATGTAACAGAAATAACTAATTCTCACAATTGCCAGAAATACTTGTGATTTTTTTTTTTTTGTTGTTGTTGCCTTTACAGCTGGGCTTTCATAAGAGAATAACTTCCCTTTAGTTACCAAAATTATACACTTATGTAGTTTATCATCCCTTAAAAATGGAGAGAGATTTCTGATGCATATAAAGTCAAAATTGTAATAATGGGAACTAAAAATCTCTACCTAGATGTTATCAAAGTCAAGAGAATGGAACAGGTCTTTTGGGGCTCGTAGAATTTCATTTTTTAAATAATGGTGATTTGTTTCTTTTTATTTAGACTATTTCAATAAAGCTTTTCTTTTTTTTTCCAGTTAGAAGTACCATTGTATATTCCGTGGGCCTGATCCAAAATTTGACAACATCAGTGGGACTGCCATTAATTTACATAGCTTTGGGATCAGGCCCTATATTAATAACTCAAATAATGTTTGTTTTAAAAATAAAAATAACCATGGTTTTTTAATATTTTCATCCCAGCCAACTGTTCTATACTATTTTTTAAAATGGTATAGCTGTATATGATGGCTTTTCTGTTTTTTAACAGAGAGCTTTGTGAGGTGTGTGTGTGTGGTCCCACCCCCACCCCTCCTAGGGACTGTTTGAAAGGTTATGCAGAAGTTAATTTTTAAATAACCAATAGTAAAATTTTCTTTGAAAAATCACCTTCTTGTATAATTTGGATAGACATTTTGATATTAACTTGACAGAAATCTCCCTGGTCTGAAATTATACGTACACTTTTTGCTCAAGTTGTTAGAATCCGTAGGTATATTTAAATCCTGAGTTACTTCGTATTTGGCTGAAATTTAGTAAACTCATCCTCATCTGTTTAAAGGCCAAGGTCTTAGGGAAGATTAATTGCTGATTTAAAAGAAATATTTCTAGTATTCATAGAGTTAATATATGTAATACGTACATCTAAATTATAATGTTTAAAGCATGTCAACTCTGTAAGTTTTACCATGCATGCAAAAATACTTCTAGCAGAGACTGGTTTCTTTTATGTAGGACGAGGACACTTATTGAATATGTTAAGCATGCTCTGAGATGATTTTTTTTAAAAAATGGAGCAATTAAGCATTTGAAAAATTGCTTGAAGAGGTGAGTGGAATTTGTTCATCTGTGTTATACAGACTTTTATATACTTATTAGAAATCTCTTGTGACTGGATAATAACTTTGCAATGATGGAGTCAATGAAATTTCTCTCATTTCTGTGCCTTGGATAGGTCATACGAACGGGGGGGGGGGCAGGGGGACATAAAATTAGCATTGAAGTTAAATGAGATTTTTTTAAATTGAAACTGACTGTGGAAATTAAGTTTTCATAAAATGGATTATGCCTTATTAACAAAAACATACTTTCTCCTTAACCCTCCCTCCCCCTTTTACCATGAACACATTGCTTGATTTTTGTCTTGTGAATTACTATAAATGTTAACAAATAATCACAAAATAACAATGGTGGAACATGTATCCTGGGAGGGTGCTTTTTAAAGTGGTAACCTTTTTAGGGTAGGTTAGTTCAAAGGCACCTGGGTGATTTTTGAGAAAATATTTCAGATTAGAGATGGAGAGCTTAACTGTATTTCTGTATGAGAGCTTCATAATTTTGAGGATATCTCTGCAACAGAAGTGTTGGGAATATGTAAAATGGTTTTAGTTTGGTCAGTTGTTCTATCTGCCTCTAAAACATGTAAAGCCAGATCTTCAGCCAACATAAATCAGTATTGCTCCTTTGAAGTTAAGTCCAATTTTGTTTTATACAGGCTGAGGATCTGGCCCATTAGCTTGTGGTTTGGTTTCAAGAATTATATTTCTCCTGAGGGAAAAGATTTCTCCGTTTTCATTGTTTTGGTATAAATATGGTATGAGACAAAGAATGATCTGCTTCTGCCCTTCTGGAAAATGTGCAATCATCTTGGCTGTATAATTAAACAAAAGTATCTCTACTGCTGCTTTATATTATGAATTAAAAAGATGTGGTGTGCTGCTGAAAAACTGACCATTTTATGTTGATATTAGAGTAGAGTTTGTATTTGAATTGTTTATGCCAGCACTTGACAGCTTTGTAATTGTATAGAGTTATGGATTTGATTGCATAATATTTTAAAGTATTTCTGAAAAACTGGAAGTATTTTGTTTGCTTAGCGGTATGTTCATACAGCTACAGTTAAGTTTGTCACAATTTCTGCTATAAGCTCCTATTTTCAAATGATTTTGACTTGAAATTAATATTTTCAGGGAATTAAAATCCACTCTGAGCTAAAATTTTAGCATGTAATTCTGATCCCCACCCTACCTTTCTGCTAATAAAATAGTCTGACCTTTTTTATTCTAAGAGTATGAGCCTTGCTTTAAAGAATGAAATTTAATTAACTGCTGTATACATTTGTGGGAGAGCCCAACAGGAATTCTATGCATGTGAAGGGAAGAGCATGTTAGTCTAGAATAACTTCAGTTGCTCTGTGGTTTTTGTTTCAGAATGGAGCAAAGAAACATTCTAGTTTCCTAAGAAAAATTTACTTGAAGTCTTACAGACTCCTGAGAGAATAAATACATTAGGACAGATTGTCAGCTGGTGTAAACTGGTGTAGCTACACCAATGTTAATGCCAGTTGGAAACCAGATGAGGAACTGGCCATTCATTTTTATATACCTTTATTTTGGGTTGAGGAGCAAAAATCTTGAGTTAAATACAAAAAATACTGCAGATAATGAGAATAATGAAAGTACACATATGACTAAAACTGAGGAACTAAGAGTTGCTTCTGTGCAGTTAGTGAGGTAAATGTACTTTGACTTTAATGGAAAGGGCAAAAATGCTTAAACAGGATCTTAATTTAAATTCACTAAGGATCTGTGTCAAGCTGACAAATCAGGAAACTCAAAATTCAGATACTGGCATTGATATATACACAGAATGCCTTTGACATGGATCTGTAGTTTAGCTCAGTGGTTCTTAGCCACTGTGTCGTGACACGACAGCTGAGTGTCGTGTGAAATCAGCCTGCTGGTGATGGCCTGAGGAGAGCTGTGGTAGCAGGCTGATTTTATGCTGATGGCCCTTTAAGAGCTGAAGCTGCAGAATCAGCTGTTTCATGGCCCTGGGGGCTTTCAGTCAAGCCTCCAGGTGCCAAAAAATCCCTTTTAGAGGGATGGCAAAGGGGTTGAGAACCCCTGGTTTAGCTGATCACAGGCCTCAGGCTTTCCTGTATGTCTTTATGCAAGTTTTGAGTGACTTCTGTCTCCCACGATGGTGGGAGTTAAAAAGGGTAAGTACACCAAAACTAAATTTAAAAACAACAAATTAAATTGCTATGCATTTTTGACATGCATCCTTAAGCCCCAGTCCTGCAGATCTGATCTCTGAGAACAAACTCTTATACCCATGTAGAGTCCAAGTCAAGTCATTAGGTCTCCCAGTGTCCTACTTATAGACAGCAAGAGCTCAGAAAGAGGTATCTTGAAGCACTGATCATAGGCCCATTTAAAAAATGATTGATGTGCCCAGTGATACTACTGAGAGAGCTTTTGTGATTTCAAGTTATGAATTGAATTCTGATACTTTTTTTGCATTGCTTCAGTTGAAGTTAGTAGAAGCCCATCCATCCACCCAAAGCCTGAATCTGTCTTTGTTCTTATTTATTAAAGTACCAGTAAACATTCCTAAACATACATTTATAGAGCAGTATGCCTCTAAAAGAGTTCTAATAATTTAATTAATATGTATTTTATTTAAGAGACACTGTCAACTTGCAAAGTGCTAAAGGGGTAGGCATGTTAGTCTAGTTCAGCAAAACAAGGAGTCTTGTAGTACTTAAGCCTTAAGTTGTTATTCATCTGTCTGAATACAGCAATCAGTAAATCATCAGTGGAGTGATCAGGAAGATTGAAGTGCTCACCTACTGGTTTTTGAATGTTGTGATTTCCAATGTCAGGCTTGAGCCTGTTTATTCTTTTGAGGCATCTTCAAAGCGATATTGCAGAGTTGGAATTAATTTGCAAATTTGACTCTTTCCTCCGGCCAGTTAAGGACTTTGAATTTTTTTCTCATTATAAAAGGTGAGTTCACCTCATCTCCCTTCTATATGCTGTTCCCCAGTATTTGAATCTTAACAACTGTTTTGATTTGCTGTTGCAGTGTGACCTGATCTCATAACTTCCCTGCATTATTTTTCTCCCATTTGGTAAATTCCACATTCTTCTAAGCATCTGATGAAGTGGGATTTTCTTGCACAAGAGCTCTTGCAAGAAATAAATTTGTTAGTCTGTGTGCCACAGGAATTCTTGTTTTTGTCACCTTGAAAGCTAGTCATTTTGAAAGATATATGTATTTTCAGATATAGCATATAGCCAAAGTTCATGTGAGTTTTATTTTTAATCACAATTTCCTGTTTTATTTAACAAAAAAAAAAAAAATTCTTTTGCATGTCACTTTGTACCCACACAAATGAAAAACTGACTATTAGAACCTATGCAGGTAGAAGCGTGGAATTGACTACATGAAAAGGGATATCAAACTCACAAAGCATAGAAACTGAAGGCTGGTCTATACTAGAAAATAGATTGATCCAGCTATATTGCTCAGTGTGTGAAAAATTCCCTCCCACCCCAAAAGAGTTAAGGCGACAGAAGTCTCTTTGTAGACAGCAGTAAGTTGGCGAAAGAATTTTCCCATCAAGCTACTTACTTGCACCAGTGGCTCTCACCTTTTACAGACTGTTGTCCCCCTTTCAGGAATCTGATTTATCTGTATGTTCCCCCTCTTCAAAGCATCTGACAGTGGGATTTTCTCCTGTGGAAGCTCATGTGATGAATAAATTTGTTAGTTTTTAGAAGTGCCACGGGACTCCTTGTTTGTTCTGCTGAGCTAGACACAGCTACCCCTTTGGAACTTGATTTTTCTTGCATATCCCTACATTTTACCTTACTTAAAAACTACTTCCCTACAAAATCAGACATAAAAATACAAGTGTCACAGCATGCTATTACTTGAAGAATGCTTCCTTTAGGACTTTTACCATAATTGTAAAATGTATTAATTGGAATATAAATACTTTACTAACATTTTAACATACAATGTATCGAGCATAAGTCATATGAAATTTTAGTTGGTATACGGACTTGCTAGCATTGTTTGTGTGGTGGCCTGATGAGTTGAGGTACCCCTGGCAAGACCTATGCATACCCCCAGAGATAACACGTGTCCCTGCTTGAGAACTGTCATCCTACACTGAGAGGCCAGCCCCTCCAGTGGTGGTAGGTATTGTCACACTTGAAATGCTACAGCATAGTGTAGACAATCCCTGAGGAAACAGAGGAAAAATATTTTGTCTAATGCCTTTCACTGATGCTGATCTTCAGTGTGATTTTTAACAATGGTAGGTAAAATAGAGTTCAAAATATTAATTTTTTTGTTGCTTGTGTCCATTTAATGCAGGGATCTCAAACAAGAGGCCTGTGAGCTGCATGTGTACCATAAAGCTTTTTGTTGCGGCTGGCAATGACACTATTGTTACCGATATTTGCAATAACATTATATGAAAAGGTTTTAGTGGTGTGGCCCTCAGGCTAACATAACAGTCCTCATGCAGCCCTCAGGGTGATTGGAATTTGAGACCCCTGATTTAATGTCTGTGAAAGGGATATTTTAGTTATTTCTCAAAGCTGCTAAAGTTAAGGATGGAATCTGAATCAAAATTTTCTGGGATTATTTGTGGCAGTTGTGTTACAACCTTAAAATTTTGTTTTTGTCTGTATATTAATTGTCTTTTCATGTATCGCATACTGTGAAGTCTCAATTCGCCATTTTAACACATCAATGTGAAATCTCGGTCCCATGAAAAAACTCCCACAGAATTCCAAGGAACCAGTTTTTAACCCTTGTTTTTAGTTACAATGGAGCCAGTCCTGTGGTTCTTAATTAAGAAAATCTCCCATTGATCTTAATGGGGTCTTTGCATGATCAAGGTCTGCAGAGTCAGTCCCATAAGGAGGTTTGATTAGATTCAGCATTACAAAGCTCTGCAATATGACACTGCAGTTGCAGGAAATTATTTAGAATGAGAGTGCTGCAGGATGGGTACTATATAAACTAAATATTGAGGCTAAGTGATAGAGGTAGACCATACCTTATAAAAGGTGAAGTCACAAATCCACCTTTTTTCCTTTAATTTTGTTAATTCCATGTAGCATTTGCTTAGGAAGGTGAAGGTTCATGGAAATGGTTTCTTTAGCTGAAAGGGATTTGAAAGGCCAGACTGATGTTTACAGACTAATTAGCAAGAGTTCTTGAGTTTCATAATTTTTAGCTTTTGATGTAGTAACAATTGGAATAGAACATACCATCAGAAGATAAATATGTGCTGTTAAACAGTGCGCACCACTTTCTAGAGCCTTCAGGACATAGCCATGTTCCATGTGCCTTTACACAGAGCATAGATAAGAAGTGATTTTACCTCCTGTCTATTAGAAAAAGCAAGATATTTTCCATCTAGTGATCAAATAGCCTGAAGGTCTGAATGCTGATTGACAAAGCTTGAACAACTGAAATTATTTTGGGCATGATATCTTAAAATGAGCTTGAATCCAATCACAGAGCAGAAAATTAGTCATCTAATTTTGTTCTGATTTTATTGCTATGTGTATATTAAATTCAGTACCCTATTAAATGATGGAAGAATATGAAGAATGCTAATTTCAGTCAGTTTTTTATTTACTTTGATTTTAGGGTGAATGTAGTTTCATTACTGCTTTTATTGTATTTACAATGTGTATCTTTTGCCAACCCTGTACATTTTGAAGTGTAACTACTGTAACCTAGAATAAATACATATAAATAGTAATAAAATGTTTCTTGTTTCTAAATTATAGACAGTAATTGGAAAGACTTCCCCCCTCTTTTGGGACTCATTTTAAAGTTCAGCTAGTCTGGTTCAATGCCACTTGAACAGCACTAGCATTATGAAACTGTTGCTCTGACTCATGTCTTGAATAATACCAAGCTTACCTTTTATTTTTAAGACCAGTCCAAACTGTTAAATCCCTCCACCTTTTTTGTAGTTAAAGGCCTTAATATCTGTTTCCTAAAATTAGTTTTGCATGTCCATGTTGGGCCTTATTCTTAAGCTCTTGATTAGTTCTTTGGCCTATATTATACAGGAGTTAGACTAAATGATTTTAATAACATTTTGGTTTCAAAATCCATAAATTCCACTTTGTCATTTTTCATTTTGGTGATTCTGAAGTAACTCCATTAATGTAAATTGAGTTACCGTGGATTTCTGCCAGATATAAATGAGAGCAGAATCTGGTCTCTCTTATTTTTACAGGTTTTTCTTTCAGATTTTTTAGTGTTCTCACGTGATAGACAAATTTTAATTGTTTTATTTGTTAATGTGGAATAATGCAGTTCAAATACTGCAAAGCATTACAAATATCCATAAATAAGGTCTAAAAGTGCTGTATTTAAGAATAGAGGAAACCGTATCTATATTGGTTTGCTTTAACTGAGTGCCTCTCCCCCTTTGTCACTTTTCTTAATTTTTGTTTGTCAAGAAAACAGTCTGAAGCTTATTTTTTTAGCTAATAATAATTCACTTTTTAGCAGTATCGTAACATTCTGAATGAAGTGCTGGTCTTGGACTCTGGAAACCTACTCCCAGCTTGGCTGCTGGTTGACTTTGAGCATGTTACTGCTCTATGCCTCAGTTCTTCAATTTGTACCATGGAAATAATGATGCTTACATCCTCTGTAAAGCGCTTTTGAGGTCTTCTGATCAAAAGTGGCATGCTTCTTATGTTAAACTCCTGCAGCATCCTAGTATATTCATAAACAGGTGTTGGTTTCACCACAAGGAGGTGGAATTTTTTTTACAACAATCATTTCATCCACCACTGAAGCTTTAATTCTTACACTGTTGTTTATGCTCAGTACCATTTCAGCAGGACACAGGGAGAAGGGATGGTTGAGTCTGGCCCACTGTGTTCTGAGTTGCACCAGGGAGAAAGTCACTATATAAATGTAAGTGTATAAATGTAAACATGAGTGACATGAGCCCATTCTGTAAGTTCCTCATCTTCAAAGTGTCTGACATTTTTGGATTTTCCCCCATGAGAGCTCATGCGATAAATAAATTTGTTAGTCTTTAAAATGATACAGGACTCCTCGGTGGTTATGAGTGACATAGTGACCTAACTATACGGCAATCTTAATAATAATAATAATAATAATAATAATAATTGGCAGTTAAACCTGAGTCTGTTTTTACCTTGATTGAAATTCCATTGACACCAGTGGAGGCAAGTCTGATTTACATTGGGGTAGATGAGATCAGAATCAGACCTTTGATGGTTTTGTGCCAGTTACGGCCTCTGCCTTTAAAAGGGAAACAAATGGTCTTTTGCATCATTTACATTAAATGTCAGTTGTTGTATTTTGCTGCTGATATTGTTAATTTCAGCCTTGTTTTTTTCCCATGTGATTATTGCATTAATCATAGATTGAAACTTTCCATCAAGGTAGCTTCACCTAAATTGAATCTCAATAGGTTTGATTTTTAAAAAGAAAAATATTTAGTTTTTGTCAGTTGACTAAACTTTGTGTTTCCTTCATGTGGAATATTTCTGATTTTGCTGTACTCTGCTTCAATAGCTGTCTGTTTTGAAATCCTTTTACTCAATCCATTCCTTGAAAGAGCAGCTCAATTCTTTTGAGGAAAGTGGAGAACATAAGAGTGGTAAATTCTTTTTTCATCCTTTTTTCATAAGGATATTTGTAAAGGAAAACCATTTTTCTTCAGTAAAGTTCATTCTTCTTCCTTAAATAGTGTTGGTGGTCCTTGCTCTCTGATCTACATGTTAACTTGCATTGCACCACCAGTGAAAATTGATCCTAAAACTGATGTAACTGGCCTTTAGGGGATCATGTCTGTGGAGCGGAGAATGCGTCAGTGGTGTGGAGTCAGGATAGGTTGGAGCTCTTATGCAACTCCCGCATCTTCTGTAAGGAAAAGAGAGCAATGAAGGGGACATGGCTGCAGCATCTCATATTGTGCAAATTTTTAGCTGTAATTTTGGCTTTGTGTAGCTGTCTGCAGCTCAGTCATATTCCTCAAGTATTATCTTTTATTGAACCAGCTTCTGTTGGAGAAAGGGAGAAGCTTGCAGAGGCTCTTCTGCTCATTGAAATCAGTGGATTTTAGAAACCTAAACACCTTTTGAGGATGTGGACCTCAGCCCTCAAAATGAAGTGTAAGGGGGATTTAAGTGGTGCCTTGTTCTTGTGCCCTTGCACAGAGGGGCATTAAGCTCTCCCACTGTGCTGATGATCTGTACCTCAGGCTCTGAACTTTGTTTATCCCGATTGTGATGGCAGAAAGGTGCCAAACTGACAGCTCTAGCCTAGAGACTTTTTATCCATTTGAACAAAGTAGCGCGGTGTCAGAAGCATTGTTAGATTTCCCAAGTTGCCCTACTATCTGCCATGTATGAGATCATGGAGCTCATTCTTTGTGGCCTTTGACATTTTTTGGCTCCTATTTTGGCTGAGGTTATTAGGAATTCGAGTTGTAATGGTGCCTTTGTCCTGTGTATGTCTGGCTAAAAGAAATTAGCCTGAAAACATCAGCTCATTAACACAGGTCATCACACTGTAGCAACTTTCAGTCTCTTACCAGTGGAGCTATATTTAAAATGACCTCAAGGGGAAATGCTAGGTATCACTATGCAAATCTTCTAAGCGCTCTAATCCTAGAGTTGTTTTAAGGAGAAAGTCTTGAGTTGGCTGGTCATGGTGGCGCTTTTTTTAAGGGTATCACTGATTTTCGGTAAGGCATATATTGTAGCTTCACCCATGCTGACAGTCTCCGGGTTTTGCACCAGTCTTGCAGTCATTAGGTTGGCACAGTCGTTCCCTAGTGATACATTTAGATAGCTCTAATATTCAGGGCATGTTTTGTTTCCAGATCTGATTTTTGAAAGACAAGGCTGAGAAGAGCAAAAATACAGTTGGTAAACAGTCATCTTGTGTTCATGTAAATTTTTTTTTAAGACCCTTAAAATGGTGACTGGCAAATTGACAAAATTGCTGTACAGTATGTAACTTTATATTGAAGATATTTCTGTCTGTCTGATGTATACTAAATTTAAGCTAAGTTATAAGGTGTGCTCTTTGGAAGTGTGGAAGATACAAGAGTGGAGCTACACACAGATAACAAGTTTATGCTTGTATTTCCTACTGATGAAGACTTTCACACAAGTTTTTTCTATGGGTAGGTGACGAGACTATCACTCTGCATGTATATACATTTATTATACATTTTTGCATGATTATACATGTAGGAGTGGTACAATTTTGACTTGACTGTTGATACCATTTTGTCCAACTATAACTTGACTCGTGTAGACCTGCCTACTTCATTTGAATTTGGCTTCTACTTTTACAAAGATTAGTAATAATCAAAAGAGAAACCAAACACCAACAGAATTGTACTCAGCTCCTTAAATTTTAGGTAATGGTCAAATAGTCAATATTGTACTTGACCCTCGTATCTTCTGCACTCAAATATTTATTTTTATAGATCACCTAATGGATTGCTGCCATATCACACTGAACTCTGATGATAGAACTGTGAAAACATTCCTTTGCATAAGTCAATTGTACTGTAAGTTGTGCATGTCAAGTAGCCTAAAATGTGCCAACCGCCCCCTTCTCCCCAAAACCAATGCTCACCAAAGCCCCAACCACAAATTTAATCACAAAGTTGGTAATCTCGTACTTTGAATTTGCCTTTTTAAAAAGAAACGGTTGTCTTTCAGCTAGGTTTTTTTCCCAGTTACAGTCATCAGCATTTCATGTTGTGACATGTTTGCTTTTTTATACATTGGCATTTAACTACCCATTTATTTTTATGTTGGGTCTGTTTTGAATATGTAATGTAACAATGTTGTTTTAAGAAACTGTGGTGTCGGGGGCTGTTCTGACTTGAAACGGCTGGTAAACTCATGTCAGGTTGCAAAACTCATCTTCAGCACAGTTTAAGCAAGAGTCCTTCGTAATGTGCTTTAGTGAAGTGGGTTGCAGAATAAGAATTCCTTACAATTGTTGTGCTGGCTTATTCAATCTGAGGGCTCAAGTAAAAATGAAACAAGTCCTGGTGAAATCAGCTGTGCAGTGAACCGAGTTTTAAGCTCTAATTGTACACTGATCTTTTTTTCTTCAGTGCCAAATACTTTTCATGTTATGGCCCTAAAGAAGCCAAAGTTTCCTGAAGCAAGTGTTTCTTTCAGAGACATGTTTTGCTATTTGTATTTTAGTTTTTTAAATTTAGAGGGCTCTGTACTAAAAAGAGGTTAGCACTGGTAGCCTCCTCTGTGCATCGTACTCCTGCTGCAAATAAAAGCTATGTCACACTGATTGACAGCAACAGAGTCTTGGCCCAGAATGTTCAGATATTTTTCCATATGCCACTCAAAAGGTATGATTCTTTTGGAGGAAATCTTGGTCCTGTTGAAGGCAACAGGATTTCAGTGGGGCAAGTATTTCACTTTTTATCATGCCTGTCTAGACCTGTCAATTAGAGCTATTAAGAGAGGCAGACTTCCTTTTGAATGAAAATGGTAATGATGATTTATTCTCCTTCGGCTTCCTTTTAATTGATTTTTTTTTTTTTTTTTTTTTGAGGGCTGTTTCTGGTACCCCCTCAAGAGGCATGCTATTTCCAAGGAAATAAAATGGACATTGTGCCAACACTACGAAAGAAAAGCAAAATAACCCAAAACCTCTTATCATTGTTTTTCTTTATATTTACCTCACCCCCTTTGGTAGGAGTACATTCATATTGTGCAAAACCTGTACTAAAAGCACACTGGTCGCTATGCCTTGCTTTTACAGAAGACTCTTCCTTGAAAGGGTATTATTCACTTGTACGTTTTTCCTTGTATATGAAAGAAGCCACTGCAGTTTTGTCCTTGGCAGGTGGATTTTATGTAATGAAGCTTGCCTGGTGTTAAATTTATTGTGGTTGGATCAGTTACAAAAAATAAAGGTAGTTAGTGTTGTCCAAATCAACCCCCTAAACAATGTAAAATGTTATTTTACTTATATAAAATTCCCTAAATATTTTCTCTTGCCATAATTAATGTCCTATCATTTAAAATATTATTTCTTTCTTTAAATAGAAACTTTAAATCCATTTTTAGCATTGTAAATGTAGCATTTCTGAATACGGAGTTGTATGGCTTAATGTAAAGGATAATAGACAATTACAGATGTAATGAGTGCAAACTTAAATGTCTGGTTATTCTGTGTCTGTCTTTATGCAAAGTTTAAAGTACCTCTGGTGTCCGACTTCTTTCATCCAACTGAAGTTTAATCATTAACATATCTGTCTCTGACAGTTCCTTAGGGACATATTTAGGAAGAGGCAGTGATCCTAAAGGTAGTGATTTATGTTTTAAAGGGTCTTTCACAATGTGAATTCATCTAATGTCTATTGTTTTTCTTTTCCTCCTCAGATGGCCCTCCAGTTGTAGCTCACTATGATATATCGGACACTAATTCCGACTCCGAGGTGGTAAATGTGGACAATCTATTAGCAGCTGCGGTAGTTCAAGAGCACAATAATTCTGTAGGAAACCAGGACACAGGAGCTTCTTGGAGGACGAGAGGTGTGCTAGAGGAACTGAATGCTGATACAGGTTTGTCTAAATTACTCTCTGTTGTAGCGTGCATGACTTGACATCACTTACAAAAAGCATGGAATTGTAGTTTTTGGGTACATATGTTGTTTTGAAGAAGTGTGTCTCCTGGATATACTAGCTTGGCTCTTGTTTATGGACAGATTCTGCCATCCTGTCTCATGCTGAACAGTCTTTTTCTCAGACTCCATTCTGTTGAAATCAATGGACTCCTCACAGAGAAAGGGACTGCTCAGATCTGGTCTACTGTAGAAAGTTACCTTGATATAAGGCAGGGTGGACAGGCTGGCTTACTTTGAGGCTCCAGCAATTTTACTTTTGGTCATGAGAGGGCTGTTACATTTCTGCAGTAGAGCTAAGTGACAGGCTACTAAAACTGGTTGCTCTGGTGACCAGAAACATAGATTTGTCAGGTCTGATGTGAGGTACCTTATAACAACCTCTTTGTGCAAGTACCTAGGTTCACATTTGTTTCTGACTACCATAATCACCCTCTTAGGTGATGCAGTAAAACCACTTCCAGGAGTGTGGCCTTTAACATCCCAAAGCTGTACAGCCGTTGCTTGTCATCCTGTCACCTCCATTATGGTGTGATCCCACTTGTCACTGCTCATTTCTAGGGCCCAGACAGCAGTGCTGTGCAGTCTGCAGCTGCTCTGTGAATGCTACCAACAAGCTTGAATTGTTCTTTGCTGCGTCCCTCAGCAGGCTGTTCTTGAAGACATCCCTGTGTCCCCAATTGCTGTGGTACTTCAGCAGATTTGTGTCTTGTATTTTCAACGTTCATGAGAATGGTGCAGAGAATGGTGTAGGTTCCATGCTTCTGTCAGAAGAGGCAAGGATGAAAAAGTGCCTTAAGGGTTTGTGGTTTTTTAAAAAGTGTGTGAATGTTCTGGCATAGGGGTGACATTATGGCATGGCAGAAGTTGCATGCTGGGAACTTGAGCTCTGTGTATGTCACTTCTATCCCACTAAAATGCTGCAAAAATTTCCCAAAAGGCACTGGGTTGCATGGTGGCATGTGACACATTGGGATACATACCTGAAGTGCACTGCAGTTGATATTGACACAACTATTCCTAGTAAGTATGAATTAAGCTGCTTCTGGTACTATCCACTACAATTAGCTGTAAGAGTTTACAGGTTTGGGACTGAATACCCAGATCTTCCCATTGAAAGCAGTGGGTGTTAGGCACCTAAATATCTTTGACAATCTTGTCCTTAGATTCTGTGTGTGCTCTGTGAACACTGAAGATCCATGACACCCTGAAAGTTCACACTCAGTGCTCTTAAGCCAAAATTCACCCCCCTGACCCCACCTTTACAATTCACCATAGACCTGGCTGCATTTCAGTGCTGTATTAAGCAATTCCAGTGTTTATATGGCTTTTAAAGGACTATGGGGTGCTTACATGTAAGATGCTATAGAAATGCAACATTTATATCTTTTTATGGTCAGTAGGAAACGTCTTCTGATACTTATGAAAAATGTCCAACTTTGATTTATCTCATCCCAAAACTGCTGGGAATCGGTTGTCTCCCCTAATCACTGCTTGGAAGCTTAAAACTTCATCTTGTTTTTTATTAGAAAACTTTTGTATTAACTTTGCCCCATCTTGTCTTGAGTATATTCCCTGTGCTTTCTCGCATTTCTCCAGCAGATGGCACAATGCTTGTAGGTTAGGTTTCAAGCAAGTCATGCTCATAGGTTTTGAGTTGATCTACTTCTAGTCTTAATTGAAGAAAAAAAAAATAAAAAAGCAGGTTTTTTTTTAGTATAGATGACCTTAAAACCAACACACTGAAATGGAGAAAACAAGTACAGAAGTAATTCAGAGTGGTCAGATTTCTTGCATTGTACATTTTAAGCACCGTGAATACATTTGTTTGCAAAACACGAGCTGGCCACTTTACATGCTACACTGGCCAGCCAGCGTTTTGCAAACAGATGCATTCCCGGTGCTTAAAATCAGGGCCGTCCTTAAGGGGAGGCAGAAGGGGCAGCCACCCTGGGCCCCGTGCAGCCCGCCCGCTGCCCCCCCATGCTGGTGAGCGGGCAAAAGGCCAGGCCGCTGCCGCAGTGCTGCTGCCGGTCCGCCACCCCCCTCTGCCACGCTTGCTGCTGTGGGCTCTGTGCTGGAGTAGCGGGGAGGGGGCAGGAGGAAGCACGGAGCCAGTATTGCTGTCCCCCGCCTCCTCCCTGCTGCTCTGGCAGGGAGCCCAGAGCAGCGCGTGTTGGGGGGGGGGCAGACTGGCAGCGCTGTGGTGGCGGACCGCCCTTTTGCCTGCTCGCCTGGCCTGCAGCATGGGGAGGGGGTAGCAAAGGGGTTTACCCCTCCCCTGCGCCAGCTGGCCCTGCCCCCAGTGCCAGTGGGGTCCCCGTGGAGGGTGCTTCGCCCTGGGCCCCGCCCCCTTTGCACCCCTCTAGGGACGTCTCTGCTTAAAATGACTTATACAAGAAGTCTGACCACTCTGAATTACATCTGTACTTACTTTCTCCATGTCAGTGGCTTGTTTTCAAGGTCATCTGTTCTTAAAATACCCTTTTTTTTCATATTATTGTTTCTTACATCATGTGTGTGAATGAGGGGTTATCGGTGGAGACTCAAGTTGTTTTTTTTTTTTCTTCTTAGAAACTAGCCAGCCAAAGTACCCTTGAATCATGTGGTGAGTGAAAGATAATCAAAGCTCAAGAATTAACATGGATCTTGCAAACAGGTGTAAGGTGTGAGAGGGTTAAGATCAATTAAATTGCAGACCTGCTCTTTTTACTGTCCCCTTAATACTGAAATTCCTTATTCCCTCATATTGCCCATGCGTCTGAACACACTGCCAAATCATCTTCAGTGCTAGGTGGACAGTGGGAGTTGTTGAGCCGAGCTGGATGATAGATGGGAATGGCTCCCGTTCACATCTATGGACAGTTGATACTGGAACCTAACGATGACAATTTAAAGTCACCAATCGCTGTTTCATGACTGATCGTTGTTGCAGAAATAAACTAATACTTATCTATCGTTGTTGGATATAATGATAAATATTTAATCAGACAGAGAGCAAAAGGCCAGAAGGGACCACTGGATCCTCTAGTCCTGTGTGTTGCAGGCCACTGCCACCCCCTAGCGTATAGTGCCTAAGCCCAGCAATCAGAATTAGATCAAAGGGGTACAGCTAACAGGAGATTTGGCTGGCATGTGCCACAAGGAGAGAATAAAAGTGATTGAGGTACACCAAAGTCCAAGGTCCCTGCCCTAGTATGAAAATGATTGTGAGGTATAATCTTGGCCAGTGACCTGCACTCGTATGTTAGAGCAGTGGTTCCCAACCTTTTCCAGGCTGGGGACCCCCTCGTCATTAAAAAAACAAACAAACAAACAAAAAAGTCTGCGGCCCACCTGGCAGTTTTTTTTTCTCTCAGCAGCGTGGCTGCAAAGAGGCCCTTTTGCTCCGGGGGAGCCTCCGCTGGGGGGAGGGATCCAGCCTCTGCTGGCAGAATGTGGTCCCGCTGCTCCAGGGGAGCCTCCCTGTCCTTGCCCCTTCCCCTGAATATCCCCCTGCCCGCTGTTCTGCGACCCCCATTCCTGGTCCGTCCCCCCACCCCCCCCAGGGCCTTTTCCTGCGCTCCCCTTACCTGGCAGGAGCTTCTGCACCTGGCCTCCCCCCAGGCTGCTCTCCTGAGCATGGTCTAAGCACACTCAGGATGTGGGAGTTTTAAAAACTCCCTGCCTGGGGGAAGCTCCCTGCTGGCCGGAAGCTGGGGTCTCCATTGACCCTGGTGGCGTCTGGCCCCGGGTCCCTGCCTCTCCACGGACCCCCTGGAGCCAAGCTGTGGCCCCTTAGGGGTCCGCAGCCCACAGGTTGGGAGCCACATATCTAAAACATTGGTTTCAGGCAATGAGTTGAAAGCATCTTTTGAGGCAAATGAATACAAATGGGCAATCTGCAGTGCATGCTAGTGCACATATTGTTCACAAATCCACCCGTGAAGATAAATACCAGAGGGGTAGCTGTGTTAGTCTGCATATAGCAAAAACAACAAACATCCTGTGGCACCTGTGAGATGTCAAGGGCAGCAACAGTCAGAGTGTGAAAGAAGGGACGTCTGTGGAGAGTCTTGTTCCCTAGTGACTTGCTAGGGTTACTGCAGGCAAGTAGAGGTGTAGTGAGGCACCTGAGATCAATTAAGATCTAGTCAGGTGCCGAAGAAAAGCCTCCCTGCTCCAAACAGATGGGGCACAAGCTGGAGCTGAAGTAAGAGGAGTGCTGTGTCATGCTGGGGGGTGTTGTGTTGATTTGGGAGGAGCTTGGAGAAAGGTACCAGACCCCTGCAAGGGGAGAGTTTTGAAATAGGACTGAGTTAATTCCCAGGCACTGGGGAGCTGGAACACCAGAAGCCGAAGAGACTGGCAGGGGCGTGGGTTCAGGTCGTCAGGGAAGGGGCTGACACTAGCCCAGGGGAAACTAGTGCAGCAGTGACTACAGCACCTGCAGCAAGTAGCTGCTATTTGTAGGGCCCCTGGCTGTGACCTGGTGGAGCTGGCAGGCCCGGATCCCTGCCCCCTTGGGGCCCTGCTGGACTCCGCTGGAGGAGCAACCATCACTGGGGAGATGAGGTAACAGGTGGTGCCTTAAGCTGCAGAAAGAGAGAGAGTGAGACCCACTACGGGGAGCTGGCAGTTTGCTCTGCACCTTAAAGACTAACAAATTTCTTCAGGCAAAAGCTTTTGTGGGCTGCAACCCACTTGCCAGGTTCATGAAAGCTTATCCCTGAAGAAATTTGTCAGTCTTTAAGATGCCACAGGACTTTAGTTGTTTTCATCTATTGGGATGAAGCTGGTAGAAACTAGAAAATGCTAAAACAAAGTTATCTCCATTCGTAGGATGCATTCCATGAAGGCAGACCATTTTTTCTGTATTTAAAAAGTTAAAAATATTTTTGGACAAATCTGGGCTGACTGCCTGGGGCTTTCTTTTCTTTGGCCTAATTAATATTTGTAAAAAAAGCCACTTAAAGCACTTTTATCTTCAAATATTGAGTCCTGTGCTACTCTGCAGTGTCTGTCAGATTCTAGGAAAGGCAGTTGTTTGAAACTTAGCTCCAAAGTGGCCGGAGTGATACAAGTGCATAGAATACAAGTTGGTTACCATAAGCTCTTGATTAATTTAAGTTCATGATAGCCACTGAAACCCTCAAGAAGGAGAAGGCCCTCTGTCAAATTGATTAATAAACTTATCTTTTTGCTGTGCCTTGAGTGGCTGGGTATCATCGTCACCATCATCTTCTGGCTTTTCTCTCATTGTAATGGGGTTGGCCCTTTCAGTCGTCTTCTCCATTCCAGTCCACGCTGACACAGTTCCTCAGAGACTCCATGGCTAATCAGATCTTTTGTATAACAGTCATCCCTCTAGAGAGGGTTGTCCCTAGGGGAGTGCAGGGCCCAGACCCAATCAGCATGTGGGGGACCCCCCACCTCCCCCATGCTGGCAGGGCAGGGTGGGCTGGCCTAGAGGCCGGGTGCCATGCTACCGCCCTTCCCCTGAGCCAGCTACTCTGTCCTCAAGGATGGAGTGGGCCAGCCCAGGGGCCGGTCTCTGCTTTCCCGGCCCAGAGCAGAGGCTGGGTCTCTCACTCTCCTCTCCCCCTGCCCTGCTGCCTTTGGCTTCATGCTGAAGGTGGTGGGGTGGGGGTGGAGGACAGTGCAGCTATGGGGAGATGGGGCACAGCAGAGTGGGCTCTGCACTGCCCTGCTCACAGCAGGACAGTGTGGGGCCCCTAAAACTGCGGGGCCAGGGCGATTAACCCTCTCTTCTCCATAAGGACAGCCTTGCCGCTAGATCTTAAGTCTTCTACTTTATCCCCACTTCTGAGTTTAACACCTTGTTACGGTAACCTTCATATGTGTCCTGAACAAGTCTAATGTAGTGTTCAGTTATCTGTTTCATGCAAAACTAGATGGCTTCTCTTGGAATGTGGTCATAGCCCTCCTCAGATCAGTTAGTACTGTAGGCAGGGTTTTTGCTCTTCGTCTGTTGAAAAATTTAGTCATAATGCAGATATTGCATCCATTGTTGACTTAGCATGATGCCATGCGGATTGACACATGTATGCCTTTACTTCTTTGCGAAGTCTGTCAATAACTATCTCATACTTTCCTACACCGTTTAGTGCTCCAGTAGTTACCACAGTCTTGGGTGTCCCTTTTTCTTTTAAATTTTTGTACTAATAAGTTCAGGCATCTGCAAGTCCTCATAATGAAATTAATGCTAGTGTCAATAGGTTTGTGACTCTTTGCCCCAGGCGCTTCCATGCTTCTGCTCTTGTGTCATCAGACCGAGAGCTTCTCTTCTACATGTTACTCAGTGCTTCTGTAACCCCTTCTTGAGACTGATGCCACCACATGTTGACTTGGTTTTATCATACATCACAGTTCTCTCAGATTCGCTTCATTCATAATCCTTTCAGAATTTCTTCACCATTCCTTCACCTGGTTCTCACTGATCAACACATTTTCACTGTCACAATTTTGATCTCAATGTTTTTAGTTCTCTTATCATGAGTCTTTGCCAGTCCATATTTCTTTCTCACCTGCGTTCATTTCAAGACCAGCCTTCTCTGGCTTTAGCTTTAGTGGCTGACTCCCCTTTCTTAATTATCTTTTTTTTGGCATTTTTATACTTCACAAAATCCTGCTGTTTGGGCGTTGCTTAGTGAAGTTTAAACACTCCTTTTTCTTTACAGCCTCTCAAGCCTTTTGTTCTTTTGCAAGGTCTCATTGGAGAAGACCACTCTTGCTTTTCTTTCACCAAGTAGGTTTTTTGCACAGCCTAGAATTTACCAAGCAATACGATTCCACAATTGATTTGCATTTTTTCCTAATCCTTCTGAAGGGATCTTCTGCAACATTTTTGTTTTAAACCTTTAACTTCATTAAGCTTCCACCAGTTGATGTTTTTTGTATTGCTTTGAACTGTTTTCTAATATGCAATAAGTATTCATGCTCAAATAGCAGCTTTCTGTCCTGAGTTGCAGTGCTTTCCTCTGAAATGATCTTAACAGTTTTTCATGTTTAGCTTAGCTTGGTTTACAGGTAATAAGTAATGTAAGTTGAAGATGCTCTCATGATATCATTTCTATCTTCAAATACTACCCATACCTGCGTCACTTTGTCTAAAACTATACTAACTCCATTTTTCTTATTCAGTGTACCACAGTATAGTAGCTTATTGTCTTCTCCAATATCTCTTGCCTTCATTCCCTCCCATTTGGTCTCCTGAATGAAGGCAGTCTGCAGGTCCCTTCTCTCAGTATTTGTACCAGCTCTGCACTTTTTCCAGTTAAGGTCCATATGTTAAGGATGCCAGTCTTATTTTTCTGGACTCTCTTTCTTGACTGCATCCTTCAGAAATGATGCAGCAGGTCTTTCAGTAGCCAAAGGGCACTGACCTTCACTTCTGAGGAAAGCCCTACGCATATGTGGCATAGAAAGGACTCATTTCATGGATTTCTTTGGAATTTATAAGTTGGTTGGTGTGTTTGAAACTTACTGTCAATTTCCAAAGGGATAGCTGTGTTAATCTAGTCCAGTGCGCGCAAAAAAAACCAAAACAAAACACCAAAACAACAAAAACACACGACACCAAGGAGTCATGTGGCACTTAAAGACTAACAGATTTATTTTTCGCATGAGATTTTGTGGGAGAAAAATCTCACTTCGTCAGATGCTTCAAAGATGGGTAAACTTACAGAATGGAATGAAAATAAATGCAAGGGGGTGTAAAACATAGGATCAGGTCATACAGTAACAGCAAATCAGAGCAGTTGTTAGGTTCAAACCATGGGAAGCCTGAAGTCAAATTACCTTTTGTAATGGGAAAAGAACCCATAGTCTCGATTCAGACTTACTGACCTCTTTTTACTGTGCCCTAGGGTTGAGATTTTGAGACAGTCTCTTCTCTCCTAATTGGCTCTCGTCTTCGTTCAGCCCCCCTCTTTACTGAAGATTTTGCTTGTGTTTTGATGAATGAGGTTGAACAGTGCTTGCTAAAAAGACCTAAATCCTCCACTGGAGAGTGTGCAAATCCAGTAGATCATACATTCTGGTCTTACGTGAGAAAACTCTACAGTTTAAGTGGAAAATGTCTCCTAAGAAATGGTAACAACTCTTTGATGGGGATGCAAAAGATACTTTGAGTTATGGTGCTGACCTTGGAGGGTGAGCAAAATACTTCCCTTGTACATCGATATGGTGCTTGTGAAAGTGAGATTAACAGCCTAGGCATGACAATTGTATGGCTACCAGTTGTGCAGACTTCAAGTCTGCCTCTGCACCTCAACCTTCACCTGTACTCAACCTTCTCATTGTAGCATTTTCATCTGTTTGCTGTGCTAATCATGCTTTTGATGGTCAATTGCTAAACATAATATATAATTATATATCTTTTAATTAGTACTTCTATTTCACACTTCACCGCATGCTTTGCCATTTTATTGCATAGGAAGTATACGTAAAAAAATCTTGGAAGTTTTTACAGTTTGATAATGTTTGTCAGTTGGTTTGAGTGTTTCTGTATTCCTTTTGTGCGCTTTTCTAGCTTTATGTGGACAGTTGCCTTACAGACTTTAATACAGACTTTTACCCAGGGTAAGTGCTAGATGCTGAAATGTTGTTGCCTCAGTAGTGCTGTTTAGGATGTTCAGTGCTTCTGTCCTTGAAGCTTCGACGTTATTAGTAGATAACCTGCTGAACTCATGTGCTGCGCTTGTCCCACCAGTTTTGGGATGTGTGGCGGTGGCCCTATGGCCAATCAAAAGTCAAGTTAAAGTACTCTAACATTTATAAACCAAGGAAACTAATATATACAAATTATACACCACCTTACATATTTCATAACATTTGTTTTATCACCACTTATTCTTGTATCTTGGACAAAACATCCTGGTTCATTGTTTTGTCGAACCATCTTACTTTGTACTGAGAGAATGTATCTGTATTAGGTGGAATATATTTATTTATGTAAATATTTTATACCTAGTACCTTAGAAACAACTTTGCCAAGTTCATGGTTTCAGGTTGCAGCTGGGGAGGTCTAAGTTGGATATTAGGAAAAAGTTTCTCTCTTTGAGGGTAGTGAAGCACTGGAATGGGTACTGTTAGTAAGGGAGGTGGTGGAATCTGTCTTTGGAAACTTTAAAGGCCCAGTTAGACAAAACCCTGGCTGGTATAATTCAGTGGGAGTGGTCGTGCTTTTAGCAGGGGGTTACTAGATGACCTCATGAGGTCCTTTCCATCTCTTATTCTATGATTCTATATACTAAACAGTCAAATAGTAAGCATCTGTTCTAATACATGGCCTGACTCTGGTTTAGAGTTGTGGTTCAGCCCTCCAATCTGTATCTGTACCTGCCCCAGGCTCGCGCGCTCTCCTACATTTATCAAAGGATATTAAGTTGAACTTGAGTGGTCCAAGAATTTTGCCAAGTGATTTTAAGTCCAATTTGACAAGTCATCTTTCCTTTATCTTCATGTTTTATTTTTACCACTGCATGTACATCCGTGTATGCACGTTCATACCCTTTCTCAGCCTCATCAGAATCTGTGCCCCAGGGGTCCGCGCTTCCCAAAAAGCGTTGAGCAAGAAGTTTGGATCAGTCTGAAGTGGTATGGTAATGTAGATACTCCAATAGAATAATAGAAGTTGGAGATGGAAGATTGATGAGGTTGTCTAATTGATTCTCTTCCCAGTGGAGGGTTGTTTTCTACAGTATATTCTCTATTCTTTGGCTTCGTCTTGATCAATTTAAAAGTCTCAGGGGCTAATACTCCCAGTACTTCCTCATGAGGGTCATTCCACCATCTGATAGAGCTCTTTGCAATTAATGGAATCCCATTAGAAAGCTTTTCTGATGTCCAGCCTAAATTTGCTCTTCCTAATTGTCCCTTCCATCACCCTAAGGTGTAACCATGTCTCAAAATGCAGATACTATTCAAAAGCTACAAGCCATTATGTCTGCTCTTCCTGCGCTGTCACCTTTGCATAGGGGTCTCAAACTCAAATCACCATGAGGGCCACACGAGGACTAGTATGTTAGCCTGTGGGCCGCACCACTGAAACTTTTTCATACAACAATATTGCAAGTATTGGTAGCAATAGTGTCATTGCAGGCTGCAGGAAATAGCTTTAGGGAGAGCATGCAGCCCATGCCTTAGCAGGTGTTCAGCCTGCCTAGAGATGCAGACACTTCTCCCTTCTTATCTGAGTGCCTTGCCTCTTGGTGAGCAACTGAGTTCCCCCATGGTGCAGGGTAGCTGTACTGGCTGTTTCCTCAGGCAGCTGGGGAAAGCAAGTAGTCTCCTTCCAGGCTGCTGAACCTCTCCTAGTCACCAGTAAGCGCTAAAACGAAATACAGGCTTTAACTTTCCTTTCAGTACTGTTGACAGTTCGCATTTCACTTTTTTCCTCTATATCTGACTGTAACACATCTTCATTAAAGTATACTAAAGATTTAGTGTTTTCCATTCAAAGCTAGGACTTCACCTATTGTGTCAGGGTAACACAGAGTCTGCAATATGAAATAGCTTTTTAAAACAGCCTTTTTGTATGTATGATTTGGTTTGGGGGGGGGGGTGAGATCCGCTCGAATGAATAGCTAGTGAATCATAGTATTTAAAGAGTAGCTTTTCTATACACATCTGTCTGCAGATCTTGTTTGTGAATTTCTTTTTCCAAAACAAATCCCTGAGTATATTTGTCAACGGGAGATGCAGCAAGAGATTCCATTGCCAATTTTGTATTTTTCAGACTATTTTGTGTTCTACAATTTAAATGTGTGAATTTGTAACGTGAAATTAACTACCATAGTGTTACCTTTAGCAATTATTACGTCTTGTATTGAACATCATGTTTACTCTTAAACTTTTTCACTTTGAATTCCTGTTGACCAAAATTTTCATTGTCTATATAGCAGATACAGAGAAGCAGCAGCAGTAAAAGTTCATTCACACTTCTAACCCTTCTGCCTTGACCCTGTTTAAAAGAGATGGTCTCTGTAGACCAGAGAGTAGTTCAGTTTTCATGTCCATTCTCTATGCTGAGTCTATTAAGGACCAGTTGTGGTGGTGGTTTCATGACGCAGACCATGGCAGTAGAGACAGAGGTCACTAATTCATTTCCTAAATGACCAAACAGCCTCATCTGAAACAACTGTTGATCTCCACTGACCTTGGCTGAATTTCACTGACAGCCAAGAGGTGGCAGAATGTATCCTGTTCACCACCTCTTTACCCCATCCATCACCAGAAGAACTATTTGTACTGAAAAACAGCCTGCTTGTCTGTGATAGAGTGAACAGACCATTTGGCCTACAGCCCTAATGCACCCCTCTCCAGCAATCTTCTGGGGGAAGTCCCATCAAGAAAGACAATGGCACGGGGTTCTGGGATGAAATCCTGAAAGGCATTTGCCTCCTGTGTGAGAGGGTCACCCTGGTCTTGAGGTACTGGCACTCAGCTTGTAGAGCGGCTAGGCTTGTTCCTGAAAGCAAGGAGAGAGCATTCTGCAGACAGAAGAGCTATCTTACTTTTGTTGGTTGCTTTTTTGTATATGTTGGCGTTTAAGGGTTTATAGTGTGTGTTTGCCTCCCATACATTTAAAGATAAACCCGAAATATCACAGAAGATTTAATTCGGCTTAACCTTATGACTATTGGATAGTTCTATCCAACTGCTCAGACTTGGGCCATGTCACACACATTGTCCTTGAGGCTGATTCAGTCACAATAACGTTTCCTCTTCTGAATGATGGGTAAATACTTGGGCTTTTGACTTAGGCATTACTAATTACTTGTCTGGTGACTTTCATAATTCATTGCATGTGCTGGAAGTAGTGTTTTTGAAAAATATTTGAGGGTAAATGGCTTAATCTAAAGGAAAGGTACAGTTGTAGGTTTCACTCTTGCCACTTCAGTAACTGGCTCGAAGGAACTTCCCTTTCTCTAGGAAACTGGGCATAATTTGGCATTCATGTTGCTTTATCTCAGGGTTGTTCAGGAGCAGTCTGCCCTTTTAAGTCACTTCTAAAGAACTACAGGTAGAGAGTCTAGTTATTTCTAGTCTTGGGACATTCTCACAGCAGTTTTTGGGTACCGCCTTTTCTGTAGCAACCCTATTGTTTGAGCCATTCAAAACAAGATTAGACAAAGCACTTTTAAATATACGGTATCAAGCAGTCTTGCAGTGGGGCAAGGCAATAGTCTACCCCATCGCAGATTCAGTGATCATTGGCATTTAGTTCAAGAAATCTCTCTTCCACCATTGGATTCCTGAGTTCTTGAGTTAAAACTACAGGCGTGTTTGCTTTTTACTTTCTCTGCAGGTCATCTGGATCCAGGTTTCCTAGCAAGTGAGAAAACCACTTCTGGCAATGCACAGATCAATGAAGAAATTAATATTGCATCTTCTGATAGTGAAGTGGAGATTGTGGGAGTTCAAGAACATGCAAGGTACTTCTTATATTTTTGCCTTTTATTTTAATTTTGAATTATGCCTTCCTTTTATCCAGACACTTACATAGCCAGTATAAATGAAAAAGAAAAAGGCTGGCTGATTTCTGATGTTGCAGTTCTTCACCTGTGACCAGTGTCAAATGCATAAAATATATACTGTTTAATTTCGTTTCTTATGCTCTTTCTCATAATGACAGAGTTGCCTCTTTTTAGCCTATTAGTGTGTACACAGATTGTTTGTTTGATTTCTACATCAACAATACAGATAGGTCAAGTATACTTGATACTGAAATTACATGCTTAATTGATATATTTGTGGATACTAATAGGTTCACAAAAAGATTGATGTCTTTAAAAGATGCACTTACTGCATTTCATTTTTTGAAACCGGGGTGGACAAAACTGGCTTACAGCTAGGTGCCAGCAGTTTTACTTTTGATCACCAGAGGGCACTCCTGCATTACATTTCTGCAGTGGAGCTAGGTGACAGGCTACTGGAACTGGTTGCCATGATGACCAGAAACATACATTTGTCAAGGCCTGTTTTAAACAGTTTCATTGAATTCCCAGGTTTTAGAACATTGACCATTAACTATTTGCATGGTCGATGTGGTAAATGTGAGGATGTCCACTGTATCTTAAAAATTACTCCATTTTTACAGGTCTTAATTTTATCTGAGGTCACTTCACATGCCTAACCTGAGACAAGACTTGGAAACCAAAGTCCTAATAGGAGGCAGTTCTGCCATATTGTAATTTGCTGTTTAAGCCTTGCATTTTTTTTTCCCTTGGATGCCTCCCCCATAGCTATCTTTGGCCTGAGGTATTATGAAATAGTTAACAGATTGAGGCACACACTCGCAGTGACTTCCCTATATTTTGGTAAGCTAAATTGAGAAAACAAAAATCATCAGTCATTATTGTCCACACAAAACTACTGACATTATAGGTGAGGAGGTAGAACCATGGCTCCACCTGCTCTTCAATGAACTCTTTGCTTTCTCAGCACTTTGATCTAGTGGAGAGAGGGATATATGACAGGGATCTCAAACGCGTGGCCTGCGAGCTGCATGCAGCCCCTAAAGCTATTTCCTGTAGCCCACAACGCCTCTGTAGTTAACAATATTTGCAATATCATTATATGAAAAGGTTTCAGTGGTGTGGCGCTTGGGCTAGTACCTGCTATTCCTCATGTGGCTCTCATGGTGATTTGAGTTTGAGACCCCTGGTGTATGACATATGCAGTGCTCAGGATCCCAGTCCACTGTAGTCATGCAGGAGGCCTTAACTCTGCTTTGTGACCAGTAGGACCCTGCCGTAAGCTGTGAGATTTGGGGAGTAGGGAAAGTAGGCAGGTAGGTGAAGTGTGTGCGCAAGGTGAGCATGTTTTATGGAGTGTTGATAATCCTTGTAAAGACTGTCCCACTTGGAATCCATGGAGTTTGTTCTTCAGATTTACTATTCAGAAAACCACCACCTTCATTGTAAATTGTATTGATTTGTCCCCCAGTGCTAGTTTGTGTAAATGTTAATACTAATCATGTTCCTGTTGCATCCCTTTTCCTTTTTCTTTTTTAACCTTCTAAGCTGTTTGCCTCTAATACTTTTAAAAGGCAAACTTGCCCAAATTCAATGCACAGTAGCTGGCGAAAATTAGTTTTGGTGGGCACAGGTTTGTTTGTGTGGATATATTTCTTGCAGTTCAGAAAGGAAGAAGAGGTGCAATACTATTTTTCACAGCATGTTTTTCTTAAGTCTTCCTCAGCTGTGTTTTGCCATCTCTGGGGAGACTCTTTCTCATAAAGTCTGTTTGAAACGTACCCCTTTGGGTCATTTGTCTCCTATTTAGAATTTGATTTCTCTTGCAAGTGTTGGCTTGCAGTTATGAAGTATATTGATTGGCTTCTGGCAGGATTCTCAGGATGAAAAGTTTTTAGGTTTTTTATCAGTTTTTTTGCATCCTTGGTATGGTTGGATTCAGATCTGTTACTTGCACTGTGTTTTTCTGTGCTCCATACTCCATAAAATTATTTGATTGGCATGGGCTGTGAAACCTGAGTTTGTCTATTCTATCTGTGGTAGTTTAGATTCTACTGATTTGATGACATTTTTCATCGTTAGAAGCTGTTCAGCATTTACTTAGGGAACAGAATCCTTTTGGCAGTTACATGCTGCTCTTTATTTCATTTTGCTGAATGGATTGCCTATCATACATGTATTTGGGAAAAAAAAACCCAATCTTCTGTTTCTTCTTTTCTGTTTTAGTTTTGTTGCATTTAGAGGCAGAATGGAGGAAATTTAGAGGAAACAGGAATGAAATAGTCCAATACTTTTAAAAAGCGGTATAAGAGACCTTTAAAAAAACTGGCTTGGACAAGGAAGATTTTCATCAAACAGAAGTAGAAAAATCTGTCTCCCATCACAAACAAATGTGGGGAATGCAACCTGACTAGACCTGGACAGATTCATTTAGCTTTCATCATTAGTCTCTAGTCTCTCCCCTCTCCCCCCCCCCCCCCCCATTAGAACACATGGGGTGGTTTGAAAGGTTGATCAGCACTTGTTTTAAGAAGGTCACTAGTAGCAAGAGAAGCAACAATCATAAGTGAGTACCAGTAAAACTTTTTTACCACTCCATTGTGTAATAAAGAACAGCAGTTGTATTTTTGTTTTTTGTCTTATTGCCAGGTACTTCTCTTGGTGCATATCATTAATGCAGTATAACAGTTAGAAGTGTGTTGTAAAATAACATTCATGTCTCAGTTGAGTAAAGCATTCAAACATGAGCTTAACTTTAAACCTGTGCTGCGATCCTATTGGCTATAATTCTTACAGGCTTAAGTGTGTTGCTGAAATAGTGTGTTGTGTTTAGACAGTTCGAGTATCCCAGGATTCACCCTATGCAGGTAGTCTTGAGTTAGTATGAATAAAGAAAAATCAAGTGAAATGGTTTAAATTTTCTTTTAAATTGTACAAAAAATAAGTATATGTCTACTGTAGTTGCTGCAAAGCAAATATCTCTGCTATTAAGGGGAATCCAGCTTCATGTATAAAAGTTTTTTTCTGTTTTCCTCATCAAGATTTTTCTTCTGAAATAATAGCTGTAATTCCCAGCAGAAAAAATACCATATTTTCCCTCAATGCAATGCAGATACTGAAAAGTATGTGATGCTACCCATTATGGGGCATTTTCTCCCCTATAATGTGCTGCTGCTTTGAGTGGTGTCCCTGTGGGTGCTTCACTCTGTGTCACTACATTCACGCATCCCGGATCAGAAGTTTTAACAGTAGTACTCATCCTTGATCAGAGATTTTTACAGTAGTATTCATCTGGGCCGCACATGTGCATCTCCTGTTTTGCAGCACCATAGACGCTTCTTTGGCACATGTCTGATCTGACTCAGCCCCCTCAGTTCCTTCTTAACCATCCACAGTCTGAGATGGAGTCCTCAGCCATTCCTGATTTAACTCATCCTACTATATTCAACTTTTATTTAGTAACTAATTACCCTAGTCTAATCCTTAGTTAACCCTACCTGTCTTTCCCAATTAAAAAAAAAAAAAATCTGATTCTTTTCCATTCTTCTTACTGCCTGTTTTGATTTAGGCTCACCAAGTTATAAAAGGTGTATGTCATGCAGAGATGACATTCCAGCACCGGACTGTTGCTCTCAATGTGTCCACTTCCTGGATGAAGATACATACCTCAAAAATCCAAAGGGGTAGCAGTGTTAGTCTAGTCCAGCAAAACAAACAAGGAGTCTGGTGGCACTTTTAATGGAATAAATAAATTTTTTTAGTCTTTAAAAGTGTCACCAGACTCCTTGTTGTTTGCACCTCAAAAATGCGCGCATTGTAAAAATCCTAAAGTCAGAGCCAGAAGGGATGAGGATGTACAGTTGGCACTTACCTTGATCAAAGTGTCTCTGAGACCCTTCACTGCCCCAGGGCCAGAGAACCTCTTCAGAAAAATCAGAAAAAAAATTCAAGCAAAAGAGCCTCAACTTCACCTAGGTGGGAGAGAGCAAAGAAGAGGAGTTCACCCATAAGGGCAACAACAGCCTCAAGACCAGTATTTACGAGGTGCCAGGTTCCTCAGATAGTGCTCGAGCGGTGGCACCAAAGGACTTACATATCCTGGTGTAGAGTTAGGAGGTACAAGCAAGCTGACCTCTTCCAGCACGGCACTGACAAAAGTGATGGATCAAAAATCACTGGCCCAGTGGTCAACCATCACAACCTCAGTACTGAGAGAGACCATGGTGCCAACTACAACATAGTTCTCAGTTCCAGCACGAATGATGACCATGGTGCTGAAGAATGTCTGGGCACAAACTACAGCACCAAAGACAGGGCCAGCACTTAGAGTGGCCCAGCCCAAGGTATGGCACCGAGATTGATAACCCTGTGAACAGAGAAACTGTGCCATTGTCAACAGACTGAGACAGCATTAACATAGGTTTCGTGGTCACTAGTGCCTAAGGCGGACAATTCCCCAATGCACTTTGCATATGATGAGGCTGTCTCCCCAATATCATTTTTGAGTGGAGAGGCAGTGAAGCAGAAGCTGAATTTCCATCATCATTCTTCCCCATCAGATCACCTTCAGAGGCACCAGGTACACACCTTGTAAGAGAGAGAATACATATCCGGTTTTTAGAATCCTAGGGTTGGAAGGGACCTCATAAGTCATCTAGTCCAACCCCCTGCCAGAGGCAGGACCACTCCCACTAAACCATCCCAGTCATGGTTTTGTCCAGCCGGGCCTTAAACACCTCCAAAGATGGAGATTTCACCACCTCCCTTGGCAGCTCATTCCAAGGCTTCACCACTCTCCTAGTAAAAAAGTTTTTTCTAATATCCAGCCTCGACCTCCCTAACCGCAACTTGAGACCATTGGTCCTCATTCTGTCCTCTGTTATTACTGAGAACAGTCAAGCTCCATCTTCCTTAGAGCATCCCTTCAAGTAGTTGAAGGTTGCTATCAAATCCCCTCTCAGTCTTCTCTTCTGCAGGCTAAATAAGCCTAGTTCCTTCAGTCTTTCCTCATAGGGCTTGTGCTCTAGCCCTTTAATCGTTTTGGTTGCCCTCTGCTGGACTGTCTCTAGCATGTCCCTGTCCTTTTTGTAGTGGGGAGCCCAAAACTGGACACAGTATTCTAGATGGTGCCTCACCAGTGCAGAATAGAGGGGAATGATCACATCCCTTGATCTGCTGGTAATACTGCTTTTGATGCAGCCCAGTATGCCATTGGCCTGCTGACTCATATCCAGCTTCCCATCCACCATGACCCCCAGGTCCTTTTCTACACTGCTGCTACTTAGCTGAATGTTTCCCAGCCTGTAGCGGTGCATGGGGTTTTTTCGTCCCACGTGCAGGATTTTACACTTGTCCTTATTGAAGCTCATAAGATTTCTATTGGCCCACCATTCCAATTTATCTAGGGTTAGAAGGGACCTCATGAGGTCATCTAGTCCAACCCCCTGCGAAAGAGCAGGACCACTCTCACTAAATTATCCCAGCAAGGATTTTGTCTAACTGAGCCATAAATATCTCCAAAGATGAAGATTACACCACCTACCTAGGTAGCCCATTCCAATGCTTCACCACCCTCCTAGTGAGAGTTTTTCCTAATATCCAACCTAGACTGCACCAGCTGCAACTTGTAACCATTGCTCCTTGTTCTGTCCTCTGTTACTACTGAGAAAAACTGAGCTCCATCCTCCTCAGAGCATCCCTTCAAGTAGTTGAAGGTTGCTATCAAATCCCCTCTGTCTTCTGTTCTGCAGGCTAAATAAGCCTACTTCTTTCAGTCTTTCTTCATAAGGCTTGTGCTCTAGCCACTGGATCATTTTTGTTGCCCTCCGCTGGACTCTTCCTAACATGTCCACGTCCTTTTTGTAGTGGGGCGCCCAAAATTGGACACAGTATTCCAGATGTGGCCTCACCAGTGCAGAATAGAGGGGAACGATCACATCCCTCAATCTGCTAGCACCGTTTCTACTGATGCAGCCAAGTATGCCTTTGACCCTTTTGGCAGCAAGAGCACACTGTTGACTCATATCCATCTTGCCACCTACCATGACCCCCCTGGTCCTTTTCTACAGTGCTGCTACTTAGCTGATTGCTCCCCAGCCTGTAGCGGTGCATGGGGTTTTTCAGTCCCAAGTGCAGGACTTTGAACCTCATGAGATTTTTATTGGCTCACTGCTCCAGTTCGTCTAGATCTCCCTGAATTCTGTCCCTGCCTTCCAGTGTGTCTAGTGTTCTCCCCAGCTTGGTGTCATCTGCAAACTTTGTGTGTAATCTATTCCATTATCCAGATCATTAATGAAAATGTTGAACAGAACTGGCCCCACGACTGACCCCTGGGGCGCACCACTTGTTACTGGTTGCCAACTAGACATTGAGCCATTGATTCCTACACGCTGAAACCATTGATCTAGACAGTTTTCTATCCACCTTAAGTCTACCCATCCAACCCATACTTCCTTAACTTGCTGACAAGAATGCTATAGGAAACGGTATCAAAAGCCTTGCTAAAGTCAACGGCTCTTCCCGCATCCACAAATCCAGTCATCTTATCATAGAAGGCAATGAGGTTGGTCAAGCACAATTTACCCTTGGTGAATCCATGCTGCCTGTTCCTGATCACTCTGTTTTCCTTCAAGTGTTTCAGGATGGATTCTTTGAGAAGCTGCTCAATGATTTTTCTAGGGATTGAGGTGAGGCTGGCTGGTCTGTAGTTCCCCAGATCCTCCTTTTTCTCTTTTTTGAAGATAGGTACTATATTTGCTTTTTTTTCCAGTCCTTTGGCACCTCCCACATTTGCCACGAGTTTTCAAAGATAATGGCCAGCGGCCATTAAATTTCATCTGTCAGCCATCACTGTCTTCTATAACAAAAACCAAGATTAAAACAGTATTCACTCACAAATAGTAAAACTTTCATCACAAGTATACAAGAGAGAGACCCAGTTATCCGTACCCCCAGAATGCTACAGGATCTAAACCTAATACGAAGGCCTATCACCATAATGCCTTTTGAACCCTTTACAATGTGTTCATGTTTGCATGTGTCTGTGCAAGTATCCTTTCTAGTGGCCATCATATTGGCTCACTGTGTATGAGAAATCGGGGCACTCATGACTCATCTGTGCTAAATGACTTTCCACAAGGGCAAGATCAGCCTCAGAGTTCCTACCAAAATTTTTATGTTTAAACTTTTACATTAACTTTTATATTAAATTTCTACATAAACCAACTTATTCACTTACCTATTCTCTATCCAAAGCCACACCATAATGCACAAGAAGCCATGTTGATGACAAATTCCAAAGGGGTAGCTGTGTTAGTCTTTATATAGCAAAAACAACAAGAGTCCTGACGAAGTGGGTTGGATCCCATGAAAGCTTATGCCTGAAGATTTGTTAGTCTTTAAGGTGCCACAGGACTTTCATTGTAAGAAGCCACATTGCGCGCACTGAATGTCAGATGGTCACTAGCCTTTTGCTTGTATAGAACAAACCCTTTAGAAAATTAGATAAGCTCTTCATATCCATTGTGGAGTGCATGGAAGACAAGCCGATATCTACTCAGAGGCTATTTAAGTGGGTAATGGGATGCCTCTGTTGTGCTATAAACAGAAAAAATTACAAGCTCCTTTTAGGACCAAAACACATTCAACCAGAGCAGTGTCCATTTCTGTTGGCCTCCACACATACGTTCACAAAACAGAATGCTGTTATTCATGCATCCAGGAGAGATGCCGCCATAAGATTGTCAGTACTTCAGTTGTCCAACCAGCTGACTTCAAAATCCATTCCACTAAATGAGGGACACTGCTCTAGAGTTACGCGGAGTGCAGCACCCACAGGGAGACCACTCAAAGAGGAGATTACTCACCT
>ML682015.1:14307412-14333633 GCA_007922195.1 Podocnemis expansa | reverse complement strand
ACGTCCTCCTTTTCAGACACTAGTCACTAGCCGGTAAGCTGAACTCCTGTTCCTGTTGAGAGCCCTACTGTGCTGTTCGTATTCAGGCAGCTGCTTGGCCACATCTGCTCCCTGTTAGGACCCAGCTTTGATGTTGCTTGGATCAGAAAAGGAGGACATGTCCAGGAAAAACTGGACGTATGGTAACCCTGGACTCCACAGTAGAGAGGAAACAGAGGGGGTCAGGTCACGTGTGTGCCAAAGAGATGCTAACGGCTCCGAGGATCTGTGAATGTGCGGCCTGAACAAATGCAGCTGTAGAAATCCCAGATGAAGGACGTAGGGGTGTGCCAGTGCCTAGAGTGGAGAGCCACCCACAAGGGGACATGTCTCAGAGAACCATGGTTACTATACAAGGTGCTTGGTTCCCACTGACTTCTTGGGAGCTTCACACATCTCCACTGGCAGTATCTGAGGCCCTGTATTTCAGTAACTGAGTGCCGGGAAATTCCTTCTAGGCTCTATATTAATTTGGATTTTGTGGGTTCCAATTCAAGGGCCTATTCTTCAGTGTATATGTAAAATCTACAGTAAGTAACGTAGGCAGACCCTCATGGATTCTGCAGATAGAAAAGTCATGAGCAAATTCTAACTAGAGCCCTTTTAATCAGATGCAAATTAACACCTTGAAATGTTGAAACTAAGAATCTCATGTGGCGAGCTGACAGTAATGTTAATGCGTTTGCTTTGCTTTGCTGCAGGTGTGCCCATCCAAGGGGAGGTGTGATTCAAAGTGTGTCTTCCTGGAAGCATGGCTCAGGCTCACAGTACGTTAGCACTCGACAAACACAGTCATGGACAGCTGTGGCGCCCCAGCAGAATTGGTCTTCACCCCCGGAAGTAGTTGATCTCACTTTGGATGAGGATACCAGACGCAAATATCTACTGTAATGCAGTGTCACTGTGTTTTTGCCCTCCAGCCCTTCCCTTCTTTATGGCACAGAAATTCATTGTTGTAGCTTCAGCTTCAGAAGCCCTGTTCTTAGCATTATGGACCTCAAACCTCCAGAGAATTTGCTTTTCCATTTGAATGCTGTGTCATGTTAATATCATTTAAAATGTTTTACCTTCTCAAAAGGAGAATTTTTCTTAGGATGAAAACTTGAGAGCACTGAATTGAAATGACACGTACAGTGATGTGTTGATCTAAATAATTGTGTGGACAGTTACATGCTGCCATCCTCTCCCACCTCAGATATCAGAATGCTTTTCATTTATCAGTCATTTGATATCGTTTGTAGAAGCTAGCGTTTTTGCTATGTGAGCTTCAGTGATGCTGGTGGCCTGATGTTGAGAGGTGCTGAGCCCCGCTCCATTGAATTCAGTGGACCTGCATGTGCTCAGCCCTTCTGAAAATTGGACCAACAGTGTTTATAGCCAAGCCAATTTGGTTACGTTACCAGCAGGATGGTCACTTAGCAGAAAAGGCCCTGTAATGTGCACTGGACAACTTTTTAATTAAAGGATTTGTTGTTTTCTGTGTCATTTATAGTTTAGGTTCTATTCAGTGCTGTCTCTTCTGTCTGTCTTGACTACTGCATTTTACTGATCGTTTGCCAGGGCATGTTGTGTCCCATTCCCCACTCCCACCTCCCAAATAGCAATGACAACTTAGCAGCTGAGCAGCACAAAATCATAAGAAAATAGTCATGAGAAGACCCAGAATCCTTGCCTCTTTTAAATAACTCTCAATCCTCTGCTATTTTTTTAAACCGTGCCTCTCAGCCCTCTTCCTTTGTAAAGGTTCCTTTTGTACATCATCTTGTTCCTTCAGTGATCTGCTCCAAAAACTTAGTCTGTAAGGCCTAGTCCAGCAGAATACTTAAGCGGATGTGTAACTGTAAGCACCAGAATAGCCCTTTTGAAATCAGGGAGATGATTTAAATGTGTAAAACTGTGAATGTGGTTAAGTACTTTGCAGGATCAAGGCCTAAACTTCTGTTTTAAGTAGCTGTGCCTCATTTCCCTAAGTCTTAAGTCATGTTTTCTATCCTAGAGTTTGAACCTCTCTGAATGTTTGACCCTGCAAACATTTACTACCAAGGCCTGGTGCTTACTGTACTGAAATCACTGGGGTTAGACACTCTAAGTGCTAGTGCTTGTAGAGGTGTTGAAATAGCCCTTAGTCAGTCACACTGGCTCTTGTTCAAGGCAAAAACCAAAGACTAAACTTAAAGACAAGAGGACGTTAATGCTAAATATCTATTGTGCAATTAAAATATGTCCTTTTGTCTTAAATGTTTTAATGGAAATTTTTTTTACAGTTGCAACACAATTTTTACCTGCTAAAATTAAACAGCAAGTAGACAGGACACCACGAGTCCTGATCCGGTTGATTGGTGTCAGTTTGCAAGAGTGGAGGGTGGTTCAGAAAATGGTTTGGCTTCCAAAAATATGCTGTATGGACAAGAATTTTGCCTTGGTAGCACAGATTTTTTTTTAAATTGATTTTACCATTGTTAATAGCAAACAGTTTGCTTTGCTTCAAAAGCAGACAGGTTGTGACTGCACTTTAAAAACAACTAGGTAAAGGATTTATGTTCTGTTTTAAAATCTCTAAAACATTAAATGGTGAGCAGCGTGTTGCATGACCATAAACCTATAAGATGTATTTCGTGCTTCTAGTACTTGGTCTCTTTGTTTGGGGGTGGGAGGGAGTACGATGGACAGAATTACGTACTCATTGCAATAGAGAACGTCCTGTAATATTGGTACACTATATTAATAGTGACTTGATTTTTAACTAATTGGTTAATGACATAACTCACCCATCATTTTAGCAAATTAGCACCATCCTGTTGGTTAACTGGGAAAGCTGATTTAGTTTGGCTGCATTTTACTGTTTCATGAAGTTGTCTTCTAGAAATCAGTTTCTAAGAAAGCTGCAGGGACCCATTTGTAGTCCTACCCTTTAAAAAATTGCAAACAGATTATCTGTTTCTCAGTTTGTATATGATGTGACTTCCATGTATATATAAAAATGACTGCATCCTAACCAAACTTCCTTCAATTGTGCACTGTTTGTTTTTAAACAAATCATGTATTTTAGTCTGAGGCCTGTTTCCTTTTATTTAAGACAATACACATTTCTTTTATTCTTTTAACAGATTTTAAGGGTTAGTGATCTAAAAACCACAATCACTGGATAGCTAAGAAGTGTTTCTTTTTTTGTTTGGGTTTTTTTGTTTTGTTTTTTAATGAGAGCAAAAGGTGCCTGGGCAGTTTTGCTCTTCTTGACAGGAAAGTGAAATTTTAGCCATTGTATGGCTAAGAACCAATGCACTTGGGGCTGATCCCAAAGCCCGTTGAGGGCAATAGGAGGCTTCCCATGGACTTCAGTGGGCACCGTTTTAAGCCCTTCATGGTTCAGCTGTTCCTTTATTGCTAGAGTTTGAACTTGGAATCTTTGCAGTGGAGACAAATCATTGCTTAGAACTTAATGTTTAAAATGTGCAACTCTAGTTAAAAATTTGGTTCTTCTTGACACTCGTTATTTAGTTCTCATTTTCCATCTAGTTATTTAATGGTCTTTGGAGGAAAAAATAATAAAACAGAGTGTTATATATATAAATATATATATATATTTTTTGGTGCAAGATGAGACCTTCTGTTTTTTGAAACAAGTCTGTAGCATAAAGGTTAAACTATTTTAAGACAAAATAAAATAGAGTGTATTATTTAAACAATATTATCTGGTGTGGGAGTTTCTTTCCACTTTCAATTTAATATGGTGATATTAGGAGTGCCAAAAGCACTTAAGCTCCAGAAGTGGGTTATGTACCTTTAGAATTCAACACTATTCCCTTCTCTGCCATTCAGTTTGATCTCTAGAGTGTTAAATATTTTATTTCCTCACCACAAAAGCTTCACTTCATCTGGCATTTCAAAGATTAGGTCCAGCCCAACAATTTTGGATTATAGCATTGATGAGAGGTGAGAGGCTGACAACACTGGTTAGTGGAATCCTACGTTTTTTTGTAGGCGTACATACAGCCCAAGTACCAGCAAGACAGGTTTCTACAAACCATTCCTACCATGTGCCTTAAACCTCACTTGCAGGGGTGAGAATAGAGCCCAATTTAATCTTTGTTCTGATACTTGAAGTCTTTCGCACACTTCTTCCTCTCTGACTGTAACTACACGTATCAGCCAATGTCTTTTGGAACACTGAAGCCGATCAATAGGCTCAGATTTGTGAACATAGGAGAAGGAATTTCCCTGGGAGTTGGATCTAGACTTTGGAACTTATTCCTGCAGGAGATAAGAACGACCTTGGGACTTCCACATTCTAAACTAAATACAAAGACTTGGTTTTTTCCATTCCATTTCAGTCTGCTCACACGTAGGAAGGAAAGCAGAAGAAAAGGGGAAAAAATAACTTTAAAGCTATTCTCACAGAAGGAAAAGGTAGAGGAAGCATTTTGTTTAGCCTCAGCTTTTTTTTATTAGATGGGGACACAATCTGGGACAACTCTGACTGCCATCTACACAAAATACAAAGCTAAATATGGAAAGGTGGTGAAGATAGTTCACTCTTCAGCCCCATACAATGTGTTGTGTTGAAATTAGAAATGGTAATGGTGGCGGTTTTGGGTTGTGGCCTCTGGCACAGGACTCCAGCTAATTTCACATCTCGCATCAGAAGAGAATTTGACACTTCAGAATTTTGAGCCAAAGAAGAGAGGACAACCGGTGAGCCTGACAGTCATCCAACTCCGGTTTTCATACTGATGGCTGTTTTTTGAGAGATTTCAGTGGCAGCCTGAATGTTTCAGGTTGTTCTTCCATCATATTTTTAAAATCTGCTGTCTTCATAGCTAGAGGTTACCATAAATTGAAATACGCATCTGAAATTTTACCCCAGCCTGTCTAGCTCTTTCCTCTTGCCTTAGGCTAGTACGCTGCATATTTGTCACTTCGCTTTCTGAAAATCATGATTTCTGGGGCACAGTGAGAGCAATGAGAGTTGGCAAGAGCTACCAAATCAGCCTTGGTTTTCCTTCCCCCACAAACCCACAATATCTTCAGAATGCAAATTAATTTTTTGGCTGAAAATCAGTCCCATCTGCTTTATAACAGGAATTGCAAGCACTATGGTAAATGGATTGAAATCTGGTCTAGTTTCACAGTAGCATTGTAAATACCTCTATCCTTGGGTGAAATGCTGTTCTTCCTCCCCATTCCTCCCACCGCTGCCTTCTTAGGGTCATAGTCTGCAAATGACAGCTGTTACCTGTCTCCCCCATCAATGGATCATGACTACAACGTATGCTCTAAAGAGTGAAAGTCCCTGAACAGGCGAGGTTACCACCCAACAGGTGCTGAAATAATGTGTTCTGACACAGGTAGAGCCCAGGATTCAGAGCCCTGAGTCTGTCTTGATATCAGAGCAGAGCAAAAACTCATGTGTTCCTGAGCAGATGAGTGTGTTTTGTACAGCCTGGATGAGGACATTGACTCATAGCAAACACCCCCACACATCCCGTCTGTGTTCTTTTGGAGCTGGTTCAGCTGTGTTTACAATTCAACTTAAAATTAGCCGTGACTGCCAGCTGCTGATGGGGGGAAAGGGGGGAGATGGCATTTTTCAAAGGCTAAATTTAAGGGGAGGAGGGGATCAAATGGGCAGGAGAAAACCTAATAAAACTGTCTAGCTGAAGATAAACCTCATGTAGCTGCACTGATGTGCCAATTTAGGGGTGGTGTGTGAGAAATTGGCAAGCGGCAAGTGAGAAACCATGCCAGGGATGGACGTACAGAAGAACTGAAGGAACACATGTTGTTTTTCACAAGTTGCTGAGGCAAAATCTTAAAGCTGTTTGATATGCTATTGCTTCCGGTGGGAAGTCCTGATTCGATTGAATGTTTGGAAAGTAAATTTCTGCAGACTGCTTAGAAAATGAGAATCACAGTGCGCCCTCTCCTGGGAGAAAGAAACGAAGAGTCCCATGGCACTTCTAAAAAACTAACATTTATTTGTCACATGAGCTTTCATGGGAGAAAATCCCGCTTATGAAACCATTAGTCTTTAAAAGTGCTACAGAACTCCTTGTCTAATTCAGCAAAACAAACGAACACGGCTACCCCTCTGGAGCTCTACTGGGAAGTTACTACATGTTCCTTACCTACTGGGGAACCTGTTCTTGCCATCATTTCAATCATAGCCGTGGCCATTGAACCCTTTTTTTAATCCTACTGCTGAAGGTGTTTGTTTAAAGAAACATCTCATGTCGCCAGTGGCTAGGGATAGACAATTGGGCATGAAGCCTGTTACCCATGATCCTAGTTTGAATCCCACCAAAAATCATTTTGCTGGCTGTTGGATGCCAGGGTGAAGGGAGTTATGGTCTCTGGCTGCTCCTAGCTGTCTGTGTCACAGTTGACACCTTTGTTGGCATGAAATTATCTTCTCATTCAAGATGGGTCCCTCCAGCTCAGGCTTGAGATGTGGCTTGAAAAGGGCATAAGGAGACCTGCGGTATCTGTTCTGTAGCTAAAGGAATGAGTCCAGCTCAGCAGGGCTGGCAGATTGCTGCCTCTCAGGAGCAGTGTGTGTCTGGGACAGTGTATAAAGAGCGGCCAGTCAAGAGGTAACCTAATGACTGGTGGCCATGATGAAAAAAGCATCAGCCCTGTGTAAAACTGGCGTGTATTAATATGTTTATGTAGAATCACAGAAACTGGAAAGGACCATGAGAGGTCATCCAGTCCAATCCCCTGCACTCATGGCGGGACCAAGTACCCTCTTAAACCATCTCTGACAGACATTCCACAACCTGCCTAGGCAACTTATTCCTTGACAGTTAAGAAATTTTTTCCCAAAGTCCTAAACCTCCCTTGTTGTAATTGAAGCCCATGGCTTCTGGTCCAATCATCAGCTGTTAAGGAGAACAATTTTTTTCTGTCTTCTGCCTAACAACCTTTTTAGGTGCTTGAAAACTGTTATGTCCTCTGTCTCCTCTTTTCCAGACTGCCATCTGTTGCACATGGGTGTATATTCCGGGTGCCGTTCCAACCTGCTGCTTTCTCCCTTAGACTCCTTCGTGCTCCCAGCCCTCAGTCTTGCATATACCTTCTTTAAACCATAATCCTGAGAACTGATGATACAGAAAACTACATCTGTTTCTGTGCCATGGGCCTTGGCTTATATTTGTGTGTAGGAGCTCATGTCAGTAGGTGTTCAAGTATTAAGGCCATGAATGAAGTCTAGAATAGCTTCCTGTTCAGGAGCGTATAGGGGTTTAAGCTTCCCATGGCTTTTCATTTACTTGGCTTTCACCTTATTAAAACAAGGATGGCAAGTCTGTTATTTACCTTTAGTTGGAAGAGATGGAAGAGGCGTAATATGTCATCTGCTACATCCCTTGCCCTTTGTAAGTTTTTATTCTTTCTGCTTTAAATCCCAGAGTAATCGTGGGTTTACTCTGTGAGCTCTTTGGGGAAATAGACTAGGTGATACAGTGGAACTTTTCCACCTAATTTAGATGCCCGTGTTTCTAATAACGTAGTTGCCTAGAGGCTCCAAATATCAAGACCCCTTTGTGCTTGATACTGCACAGACACAGTAAGAGAGATGGTCCCAGCCCAAAGTGTTTACATGACTAACGGATAGGACTCTTGATCTAGGGGGATGAAATGACTTGCCCAAGACCCCACAGGCAGTCTGTGCCTGAGCCACACATTTCTATCCAGATGTCCCAAGTCCCAGGCCAATGCCCTAATCACAAAATCATTGTTCCCCTCATGATGTTTTTCAGCCACGTTTTAAGTGAGTTATCTTCCTGCCACTTTCTTTGGAAGATCTGGATCTCACCGGTGGTGGATTTCAATGACAGACAGCCTGAAATAGTCCACTTTCCTCCCGCTACTCCTAACTATGACCCTCTGGAGCACCTGAAGCCCTGTAAAATGTGATTTCTGGAATAAGGCTGCGGACTGATCAACTTTGTAACATTTTAAATGCTCTCTCTGGAGTATATTGGTAGGTGTTTCTGTTCTCTGTGTTATGCTCTGGTGATGGTATCATTAGCCGCACTAATCTTAGAGATATTTGGCTTGGAAGTATGCTTTTAGGATCCTAATGGAAAGCATGTTGCTTTCTACTGCTTTAAGAGGTGCATTCTTACTCAAAGCTCATGTCAGCTGATAGAATGGATGTGCAGGATATGACAGGGATTTGTGAAAGGATCATTGTATCGCTTTCCCACACGATCACATTGCCTGTTTGGGACTGTTTATTAATACCCTCCTTGGGGGCCTATGTGACAAAAATACCTAACAAAAATACCCTTAGACTGGATCTGAGCAGGCTACAATTCAGAAGCAAAACACCAATGGTCTGTTTTCTGATATCTCGGTAACCTCTTAGTCCTGCCAACATTTTACAGCTCTAGTTACCTGCACAAGCAGCCGAAGAGGAACTCTGTATAACATGGCAGAGGGCTGGTCAACAGGTCTTTACTACCTGTTTTCTTTGTGGGCTATTCTTCAGTTTGGGAATTGTCCCTAAGCAGACTGTGAGTTTTTCCTTAGTTGTTCATTATTCAGAATAGATTCTTTTAAAAAGAATGTAGTTGGGCAAACAGTTCATAGCTGGAGAGACTTCTGAGTATTTGGAATTGGAGACTGAACAGTTTCGTTAGTAACTTAAATCATGTGATTCATAGACATTAAAGCCAGAAGAGACCATTATGACCATCTAATCTTCCTCTATAACAAAAGCCATAGAAGCTCACCCAGTAATTCCTGCATCAAGCCTGTAACTTATCTTTGGGTATGTCTACACTGGAGCCTTAGTTCAACTTAACCTTCCTTAAGTCGACCTATGGAAAGTTCTGTCCACATTGGGAATTTATTAAGTCCACTTAATAACACCACGTCTTAAAGTCAACTTAATGCTTAAGTCAACCTTGAATTGACTTAAGCCAGTGTAGATGGGGCACAGCCCTTAAGCTGACTTAATAAGATCAACTTAAGCATTAAGTCAACCTAGCAGCTACCAGTGTGGATGTGGATAGTCTACAGGAGTTTGGAATGTGGGTGCTCTAAGTCGACTTAACAAGGTCGACTTTAAGATGACTTAAAATTGACCTTGTTAAGTCGACATAAGAGCCTCTAGTGTAGACATACCCTTTGAGCTGTAGCATATAATTTGGCAAGACATTCACTATTGCTGTAAAGGCTACATGTGAGGGATCCAGGGCTGTCCTTAGCGTAGGGCGAGAGGGGCAGCCGCCCAGGGTACCGTGCTTTGGGGAGCCCTGTGGGGCCACACCGCTGCCCCCCCCATGCCAGGGGTATGGAATCCAGAAATCATTAATAAAATCCATTCCAGAAATCATTAATAAAAATTACACCTTATTTCTAGTCTGAACTTTGTAAAACTTCATCCAGCTTTCAGTTTCTATTCTTTGTCTGGATGACTTAGCCTTTATACACTGGAGGAGCGTCTGCTAATATCGAAGTGCTGAATGAGAATATGCAAGACACAGTTAAACACACAGGGGGCTTTGTGAGCGTATTCTACCCGTGGGCGATCAGCAGGGTTTCTGCACGCTGGGGGGGGGGGGCAGTTCACCCTGAGTAAGGCTGCAAACTGGGATCTAAGCACTAAAACAGCATTCAAAGTCATCTGTATTTGATGAAGTCGAATGAAATAAGCAAAGGAGAAAAAGCAGCTCTATTTTTGTTTGGGGGGGAAGAGGGGATTATCAAATCACTCATCTTTTTACTACCTTTTTTTGTTGTATTAAGGCCTTGTCTGGGCTGCTGTTGTAAGATTCTTCCAGTCCTATAATGCATATTAAACACGAGGGGAGTCACAGGGTGGTCAAATATTCAAAGTCCAGGAAGGAAAAGGGAAGCTAGAGAGGTATGCTTAGGTGTTGCAGTGATGGCATAATACACAAGATAAAGAATAAGACCATGTCCCCATGAGGAAAAAGCTATATTTTTTAGACAGGTTTACTAATAGATGTTGTTATCCTCACACAGACAAGGTGATTATGATTTTAATATGAGTTAGCTGGGCCAGGTACTCCACGGTGGGAGCCTAGGGTTTACCAGCTCACTGTTGAAATTCACATTTCTCCCCCTCCAGTGAAGATGGGGCCATAGGGTTTCGTTTAGGGGACTGGGTCATCTCCAAATCTCTGTACTAACACCTGGAAGTTCATTTCAGCTAAACATATGGACTTTTTGAGGGCCCTCCATCTCTGCTACAAATTATAGTTCTCTATAGCTACTCAATGTACATGTGACTATAGCTAGATGTGGAGGATGGATGGGGTAGTTCAGGGGCAAAGGATCAGAAAAAAATAGTTTAGAGATTTTTAAACTGCTGGAGGCTTCACAAAGTGCAGTCTTTCACTCATTGACTAGATGTACGTTCACTGTACCTCTTGCATACACTACACACTCTTTGGATCCCATGTTCATGGTCATCTGCTAACCAGTTTTACTTTCATGGCAAGCTGTTATATATTGATTGAGCCAATGAGCAAGGTGGTAGAAATAACAGAGCGCCTCATCCTGCTCCCACTGACATCAGTGGGCGTTGAGCTCACAATGAGTGAGACTGCAGAACTGGTTGTCGTAATGATAGCTAATGTTCTGTTTAAATCCCCATCTCCTGTAGGTATGTGATTAGATGAGACTCTCTGCTTTGGTTTTAAATAAAAAGTAAATGTCAAAGGGTGGCTCGTCATGTAATTGAAGAAGGCCGGGTACCCCTGTGCCAGAACAGTTTCTCCTGTGCAGATCAATGAAGGGGACGGGGCTCTTTTGGGGGCTATGAAGAGTCAGACAGAGCACTAGGGAGTCATAACGGACAGAAGCAGGACCACCACCACTGCCGTCATATCTGCTACCACCAGCATCCCCTGGCAGCAAGGCAGGGCAGTGAGCCTAAAACATGAAGGGTGAGGCTGAGAAGCTGTTTCGTTTAAATCCAGACAATAAACATTCCTAAAAGAGACTGTGGGAGTGACCAGGAGTCCTTCGCAAGCTGGCAAGAAGCCCTGCCGTGTGATGGGAAATTTCTAAGTTTCACCACCATGGAGAGCAGCCTTGAAACTTGGCCTGAGTTCTGCCTAAAGGCTCGGACACAGCAGGCAAAGAAGAAAACCATATTAAGTTTTAAAATCTCATGATTTTAAAGTCATTCTGATTTTGCAGGCCTTGATTTGGCAATGCTAGACTATATTACATAAATAGACACAGTGTTCATTGGACAGGGAGACTTTATTGCTTGGTAAATAACTTTAAAAGTATCATTTGCCTTAGAGAAACAAAAAGCACCTTGAGCTTCTTGGTGTATGTTGGCCTGGAAGACTGTGCGCTGCATTACTTAAACTAGAGAGTGTAAATGGATGCCTTCTCCTGAATAATTGAAAAATCAGTGTCATTTTTCTACAGCATGTGTACTGCAGAGTAACACAAAGGATTGTTATACAGTTCCTTACAGAGCAGTTTAGCATAAAGTCATCTTTCAGCTGAGAAACTTAACAGCCAAAAAGAAAAAAAGCAACTTGCGTTCATACATCCTAGAAATGTTTCAGTGTCTTCTTCCAAACCAAATGAGAGCAGCTATACTGCTCCAGACCAATGGTCTGTCTAGTCCATAAACCTGTCTCTGACAGTGCTCAGTGCTAGATGTTTTAGAGGGAATTAAAAGCACACAAAAATTTTGAGTGATCCATCTCCGGTCGACCAGTCCCAGCCCTGGGCAGTTGGAGGCGTGGGTTGCATCCCTGATTGTCTTGGTTAATAGCCACTGATTAAGTTATCTGCCATGAAATTATCTAATTCTTTTTTGAACCTAGTTATGCTTCAGAACATCTGTTGGCAAGGTTGACTTTGTGCTGTGTAAATAAGTAATCCAATCCTTTTATTTGTTTTAAACTTGCTGCCTCTTCAGTCTTAAATTTGTCAAGTGCCATTCAAGAGAGACCATGCTAGTAAGCACATATGTGAAAAACCCACTAACAGTACAAATGTGTGACAGAGACCAGACAAGCCTCTTGGATCCCCTCTGTCCACAGCCAGTCAGGACTCTGCTACGGTGGAGTCTCCTCCCGTCCAGAACTCGGGTCTCCACGCTCCGTGCAGCCAGCCCCCAACTCCAGGCTCAGAGGGTCCGATCCTCGCTCTGTCTGGTCTCCCGTGGAGGGGGTTTCCTCCCTCCAGGAGGGTCCCAGCCGTCCCAATCAGCAGCGACTCTCAGCCAGTGTGGCAGTCAGAGGGTTTATTAGCACACCAGTTCATACAGCAGCAAGGACAGTTGGTATCAGCATCATCAGAACAACCAGGAGTGAAACCCCCAGGGGATTAGGGCTACACCCCATGGTAGGGTCCTGTCTCTTGGACCCTCCATTTCCCTTCCTCCCTTCCTTCCCCTTGGTCCTTTGTTCCCCTCCTTGCTCTGCCCCCCCTCTGCCCCCTGGTCCAACCAGCTGAATCCAGTGTGACCAGCGGGGGGGTCCCAGGTACAGGCTCCCTAAACACGACCCCCCTGCCCCTCTAGTGGCTCTACCCCATATCACCCACCTGTGTGCCATCACCCGAATAGAAAAGAAACAGCATCAACACCCGTGTCTTCCCTTAAGTAAGGTTCCCACTTCTCCACAAAATGAAAAGATGGAAATCGCATGATGACAATGGTGACACCAATCTTAAAACCAAGGTCATCCACCTAGACTATTAATCAGAAATATTAAGAACACAGGGACCTCCTGGCTCATTGCTCAAGGCCTCTGCCATTACAAGACAACACACGATATAATCCCATTCATTAATTTATCAAGCTTCCTCTGAAAGCTACTTAAATTGTTTGCCTCCACTACTGCTATTGGAAGGCTGTTCTAAAACCTGACTGACCAGTAAGTAAACAGTTTTAACTCTCTCCTCTATTGGTGTTAAAGCAGTGGTTTGCAACTGCTGTGTCAGGACACGTTACTGTCTCACCACACAGTGGTAAGTGTGTTGTAGAAATAGTGTAGTGGCTAACACCTCAGCTTAACATGCAGATGGTCCTGGGTTCAATTCCCAGGGGGTTGGACTCGATGATCTCATGAGGTCCCTTCCAGCCCTATGATTTGATTCAATTTGAGAGCTGGGGAGATGGCTGGATTTGGCCTGTAGGGGGTGTGGACAGACGTGTCCTGTAGAGTCACGATACGCCACCAACTGTCTCGTGACCCGCAGAAGGCTGAGAAACACTGTGTTAAAGGACTGAGCCTAGTCTGCAAAAGCCCTCGGTTTTCCTTGAGAGGTCTACTACAAATTCCAACTGAGGACCAGTCCTGCGGACATTGGGAGATACGATTAAATCACGCTGGAGCTGTTCTGTGGGTGGCACAAGCCTGTTTCTGTCTTTATGTTCACACTGTAGCAGAGATGGGTTCAAACCCATTGGGGCTCACATACCTTGAAGTCTGCAAGAGTTGAGATTCTGAGGTTTGGCCAATTTTAAAAATTAGGGGGCCAAGCTACAAAATGGGATTTGGAGCTAAGTCTGGATTTAGATCACCCTCCATTTTGTAGGGGTGGTATGGAGCCAGACTTTTGGGTTGGGTCTGTCTCCCTGAAACAGAGCTATACATAAGCCCTAACATAACAAGGCGAGCATGAGTCTTGAGGCCTAGTATAACTGGCCAGCGATGAAGTCTGAGCTAAAGTAACGGTCAGGTCAGGTATAAAGCAAAGTTAGGAGGAGTCATACTAGGAAGCTCGCAGTAACAGGCACGAACAGAGCTGGTCTAATAAACCCCTTCCAAAGAAGTTCTAGGCACAAGCACAGTCCAGAAAGTAACCAGGACATCCTAATACCCCAGAGATAATAAGGACTCACTGACCTCTCCAAATGACACTATAAAGGATAGAAATGTCTTCTTGATGGGGTAAATAGGGATGTTTGACCCAACCATCTGGTACATGGTCATGGTGGGTATCATACCATGTCAAAGGACAGTACCTTGCCCCATCAGAGAGGAAATACACAACTAGTTTGGATCAATGTATAAAGAGGGTCTCAGAGGAAATGTCTGTGTGGCCGAGTGGGGAACGGGAAGTCCTGCCATTCACCGTGCTGGTCCATTGTCAGGGACACACAATATTAACAGTACTTGTAGCTCGGTTGGGCACTTTCTGCTGCCCTCATTTGACAAAAAAAACCCTGGCCAGGTGCCTACATTGCTCAGCAGATCTGTGGTCATCTCCTTATTCAATTATGAAGTGGTGCCTCAGTTATTGTGCAGAGCTAGGACAACATACACACCGGAAGTGTATACACGTGGCTGACAACTGGTGACCCTGACCACTGATCTGGTAAGTAAACCAGCTGCCCCTATAGGAATTGTGATCTAACATGGTAAAAAAAAACCCAGGAGGTAGGGAATCCACTTCTCCCCTCCCTGCAATTCTCTACCCCATTTAATAGAGTATGGACCTGCTGAACTGCCAGCAAAAGAGGTCCATATGAAATTTTAAAAAAGATTGTGGGAAAGGAATATGGAATGGAATCTGTAAGGCTAGAGCAGAGACTGTCGCCTGAAGAAATACTGAATAGAAAACATGCCACAAAATTGGTGGGGCAACTATAAAAAACAAAGAGTTAATTAAGAAAAGTAACAGCCCTGGAACGCTCCTACTCTTTCACCAGGACAGCAAGCAGTCCAGAGGGATATATTGCAGCAATCACAGAAACAGAATAAAACTGTTGTAAGAAATCTGCCAAGGAAAGCAATGCCGTCCCTTGTTATAAATATGTGTGGTTTACAGCAGGCTTCAGGTAGCTACCCTGCGTCTGATGAATGGGAACATAAATGTAAGAAAAGGTGACCCCACCAAAATTAAAAATGAAACTGGAAGCAGCACATTACAGCTGTCAACGTATGACAAAAGTCCGGTTCTGGTAAAACCTAAATTGAGACTTAGGCTGGTGCCGGGCAGAACAGGTGAAGTAAGTACACAGGAGATAGAAGTAACAAATGATACTTTTACTAATTGGTAAATCAGATAAAGGAAAAAATGGAACAGTTCACAGAGCCGATTAGAAGACATGGGCTGTGCCAACATGATCACAGAGGAATGGATAGAAAAGAATTTCAAAGAAAAAAACCTAAGAATAGTCAATGTAATGTCTAGAATTAATGCATTTACACACAGAGTTGCCCAAGAATGGGGAACTTTAGCAGTTGGGGCACTCCAGCGATCCATGTGGCATGTACACAAATGCAACAGACACCGGGGTGAACAAAATCAGGTTTTACAAGAGCAGATGACAACCCTCACTCATCTCTCAGTGCCAGGATAAAAAACATGGTGCAAGATCCCGTTTGCTTTAATCCATCTCCACGCCTCATTCAAAGCTAATAATTTTTTCCCTTAAATATCTTTATATAGCAGTTAAGTTTTCCTCTATATCATCTCTGTTTATTTAAAATATCTGTTGTTGCCTGGGCGTTTAGACAGCTTGATGGAGTTAATCTCTTTTGGCTCAAGTCTTCCTCCCTTTCTAATTTGCTCTCCCTCTACTCCTCATGTGTGCTCACTGTTTTTTTTTAATTAAAGTTATTATAGAAACAACCACCATTCCTAAAAAAGATGAAGCAGCTGAAACAGAACAGAACAAAAAGAAAACCAGGAAAAACCTTTACCTTAAATAAGGCCATTAAGTTAATTATTGTAACCTTTCAGGAATGCAACAGCAGGAAGTATTCCCAGCTTTCTTGACGATGCGTTCCAAAGGGGCGGCCGCGTTAGTCTAGTTCAGTAAAACAAACAAGGAGTCCTGTAGCACTTTTAAAGACTTATTTATCACCAGAGCTTTCGTGGGAGAAAATCCCACTTTGGCAGATGCTTTGAAGATGGGCAAACTTATTGTAGGGGGATTTTCTCCCACGGAAGCTCAGGCAATAAATAAATTTATTAGTCTTTAAGTGCCAGAGAACTCTTTAAAGATATGGTAGTCAAGCAGCAGAAACACAGACTGCTTCGAATCTTAGCCATTAACTGATATTTGAAACAATGGACATTCCTTACTGCATATAGTAAAATTTCAAATGAACACCTTAAATTATTACATACAACAAAGTTGACTAATAACTTGATATGAATTTTAATCAATTCTTATTAATTTTATGAAATAAAAAGGTAATAACTTGCTTATTTAAGTGTTTAACTCTTTTTGTTTCCTGTCTATTTTCTAAAAAGCATTACCAATAATAATTGTAACATGATCTTGTATAGTTATAAAAATAAAAAAAGCAAGGAGTCTTGTGGCACTTAAAGACTAACAGATTTATTTATCGCATGAGCTTTCGTGGGAGAATATCCCACTTTGTCAGACACTTTGAAGAGGGAAGTGTCTGACAAAGTGGGATATTTTCCCAAGAAAGCTCATGCGGTAAATAAATCTGTTAGTCTTTAAGCGCCACAAGACTCCTTGCTTTTTTTGCTTTACTAGACTAACATGGCTGCCCCTTTGGAACTTATAAAAATAAGTCTGGCACCATTTGTTTTTAATTGTAAATTTATCATGTAAGTGTGTTGCCCTGTGTTGTATGTGTCAAGTGACTATTTTTTGTTGCTGATTTTTATCTTGTTGCAGCAAAAGTCAATCTTATACTTTTTAAAATATAAGTGGTGTCGGTATTTTAATATTACAGTAATGGTATAAAATCATGATATAAACTTCTGGAAGCTTCTGGAAGGCCTCATTTATAAATTTATGTACATATATATTTTTGCATTAATAAATAATGCAATTGCAAACAAAAAGATTTCTTTTAGTAATCACAATTTTTGTATTCAAAGGAAAAAAGTTAAGGGGAAACCTCAACAGTAATGCAAAGGTAATCTTAGCAAAATATCACTTTCTTCTTTGGTTTTTACAAACTTGTTTGCACCTATATTAAATATTCAAATGTAGTTATAAGAATATTACAGCAAACATGATAAAATGTAGAACAACATATACGATGTCTGCTTACGTTGCAAAAATGTGAAAACTAACCAAATAATTCCAACAGGTTTCTACCTTTGTTTCACCAAATACAACTAACCATTGTAAAAATGTAATACTTTGTAAGTATTTATGTAGACATGTATTTAAAATTGAATTTAAGTTTTTAATATTTTTGTTTGAATTTAATTTTAATTTGACTTCAATTTTTCTTTTATGCTGTGTTGATGGGAAATAGCTGTTTTTGAAGTGTGTACCTCTACCGTTAGTGAAAGTGGAATTGATTTTGTAAGCAGATTAACTCTGAAAAGCTTGAGTAAATATTCTGTTACTAACTTTTTTGCTAAAACAGACTGCTCAAAAGGGGAAGCAGTACACCTCATAGAAGACTGTGATCATCTATTTTAGCACCTAACTTAACCTGTGTATTAAGTTTTGGTTATTGAAAACAAAAGAAATGTAAAACACATTTGCAAAAAAGTTATATTAACTAATTTAAACTGTTTAAGGATTAAATCCCACAGACCATAGATACTAGAAGACACCACACCCTAAAAATGTTAGAAGGTATCAGTACTCATGGAAGAAACCCCAGACACCAAGAGAAGAAAAATGAAGTAGTTTATAAGTAGCAGACTGGTCTGGTATACACTGCACTATACTATGTATGGTGCAGAAAACCACTAATTGGACCTGGTAATTGGTCATTTAATTTGAACATGGCTACTGTGGCAAAGCAACTGTGTCATTACTGTGTTATTTTTTTGCATTGTCATGTGCCATTTATAATGTGCATAGCATTGCTAAACTGTCCCACCAACCGAGGTAACAATTAACAGATGAATGCTGGCAAACAAGATGAAGACAAAGAAAAATCAAATCAATGGGAAAAAAACCACCTTAACTATTAAGTTGCATGGTAACTACAAGTTATGTAAACCAACCTGCTGTTAGTACTAATCGCAATTTGAGGTCAGCAACGTCCTAACTGAGACCCATCTTACTCAAGCCAATCTTGTTTGGTGTCAGCATGACTACTCCAGCCTGACGCTGCAATTTAATAAATTGGTTACGGTCCATTCCGTAGACTATCTGGAGGACGGCATCTATAAAATACAATTGGATCCACGCTGACAACTGATGTCTCAGAGCAATATAGCTAGTGAAACAGAGAAGCTAGTTGCTGTTTCCATCCCAGGAGAGTTTACCCGCAGGTGACAGCCAGCAAGAAGCGTAACCTACACCAGGTACAGTGTTGTGACTGATCAAAAGAAATTCTATAAAAAGGCCTCATTTGTAACGTCACTACTCCAAATATCTGTTTTACTTCTAACATACGCAGCACTGTAGCACACATTATAATAAACCCTATCTCAGTCCTTCCAAAACACTTGGTGTACTACTCGTGGTAATACAAGTAACAATGTAATTGCCCTAATAGAAGTATGTAGCTATTTGGGGTACCAAAGTAAAGGGCCAAACTACAACACCGGACTGAAAAAGGAAATATAAAGTGGTGCTCTACACATACGTAGTAAATCCACACAATAGCCATAGGATCCATATATATATTAATTATTTGAAAGTGGCCCCAAGACTCAATCCTAACTTCATTCCACACTCAAAGTCTTGAACCTAATATTCCTGGGCCCACCATAAAGGACTAAAAATAATTGGGAAATAAAATCTGCCCGTCAGTTGTAGGCGGAGCCGTAACACGGGGTTCTGATTGGAACACGCCACTTCCCATTAACGGCGCTTAGAGCCAGCCACCCCTTTGGCTCCATTGAGTCATTCTGGGCTGCCCGGGGCTTTGCCCCGTTGGCCCCACCATAGTTATGGCTCTGGATGTAGGAGCGAATAGGCAGATGGGGCATGAGTATATGGATGTCAATAAAATATGGCCATAGGGCAGTGTGTAGCCCACTGGGTCACCTTCCATCCGTGCATTAAGATTTTTCAGGATGATGGGTAAATATCCTCCCCATAAAAAGACAAAATGTGGGGGAATGTAATAGAAAGTAAGAACCTTAGACATAAGGCCTAACATAACAGGCCAGATATGAGGCAAGAGGGCTAGTATAACTGGCTAGCTATGAGGCCTGAGCTAAAGTAATGGTCAGGCCTGGTATAAAGCAAAGTTAGCAGGTGTCATGCTGTGAATGCTGGCAGGCAAGAACACAGCCGGTCTAACAAACCCCTTCCAAAGAAGTTCTAGGCACAAGCACGTTTCAGAAAGTAACCAGGACATCCTAATACCCAAGAGATAACGAGGACTCACTGACCTCTCCAAATGACACTATAAGGGATAGAAATGTCTTCTTAATGTGGTGAACGGGAATGTTTTAACCAAACCATCTGGTATACGGTCATGGTTGGTATCATACAATGTCACAGGACACTACTTTGCCCCATCAGAGAGGAAATACACAATTAGTTTGTATCAATGTGTAAAAGAGGGTCTCAAAGGAAACGTCTTTGGCTGAGTGGGGAGCAGAAAGTCCTGCTGTTCACTGTGCTGGTCCATTGTTGGGGACACACAATATTAAGTGTACTTGTAGCTTGGCTAGGGCAATTTTAGCAATAAACGTGGCCGGGTGCCTTCATTGCTCAGTTAATCTGTGGTCGAGTCAAATTATTCAATCGTGAGGTCATATCTTGGTATCTGCGCAGAGCTGGGACATCATACACATGGGGAATGTACACAGGCAGCCAACAGCAACACAGAATAGGTGTATACTTAAAAGTTGCTGGCATACCAATGTCAGTTCGGGGGTGTGTGTAATTTTTTTAATGGTATTTTTATACCAGGAACAGCCCCTGCTGTGAATCTAGTTCTACCTTAGGGTAACCAGATGTCCTGGTTTTGTGGGCTCAATCCCAATATTCAGATCTTTGTCTTACATAATTGCCTATTGCCCCCCACCCCATACCAAATTTCCATACTCGTTATCTGGTCACCCTATTCCAACAGTCTCAAACTCACGGTCCACAGGCTGCATGTGGCCCCTAAAGTTATTTCCTGCAGCCTGCAGCAACACTATCGTTATTGATATTTGCAATGTCATTGCATGAAAAGGTTTCAGTGGTGCAGCCTTTGGGCTAATGTACTAGTCCTAATGGGGACCTTGTGGTGATTTGGGTTTGACACCCCTGCCCTACTCTATCTGGAAAAAAGGTGATTTTGTCAGTATAATTTTTTTTTCATTCAGGGGACCAGTACAAACTATACTGGCACATACACTCTTCTGGTATATTCTGTGTCTGCAATAGGAGGGCTTGCATACCTACGCCACGTGGTCTGTCCTACAGCCTTTCGGTGGCATAGCCATGTCATCTAGGGGTGTGATAGTCGTAATCCCTGATTAACGTTGTTATGCTGGTAGAAGACCTTAGTGGAGACACGGTTAGACTGGCAAAACTGCACTTCTGTTTGTACTGTATTTTTTTCAGGGTGTCCTGGTCTACATTACGAAGTTATACTGGGTATCACCCGGTCAACTAGCCGGGGGCGTGTGTGTGTGTGTGTGTAAAGGAGGAGGAAAAGCCCCAAACCACCCCCTCAGCCCACAGAGCTATGATGATATAAACCTCAGTGTCAGTGTAATTGTGCAGATAGAAGAGTGCTTTTCTGGGCATAACAAGTGTCGTTTAGGGGGGCGGTGTGACTGCCAGGGAAGAGCTCCTGTCAGCATACGCAAGGGGCTCTGCCAATGCAGCTAGGCCGGGCTATGCTCTGCAGGTTCAACAGGGCCAGGAGTGGTTAACTAGTTTGAAGCGCACAATTGTCAACATAGCTACGTCTGTGGTGGGAGCCCGACGATAGTGTAGTTCCTTCCAGGGGCTGGGGGGTCTGTTCTACACAGACTCCATGCCTTAGAGTAGTGAGTTTTTCCTACTAAATTCCCCCTGAGACCTCATTCTGGGGCTAAGGTGTTGTCTTAGCTCTCTGACCTCCCGGTGATCAGTAAGTCCCTCCTCGAGACAAGGACCCCTTTTCTCTGGAGCCTGGCTTGTAGCTTATGCCAACTGCAAGGTTTTGGCCAGTTTCCTTCAGCTGGGCACTTCTTCCAGTTAGTCCCTTGACTTGCAGGGGTCAGCTCTGGCAGGCAGTCTGTCCCACTGCCATCTGGCCTCCTGCTGTGAGGAAGGAAGCAGCCTTTACGCTGGTCCCTTTCTCCCATCACTAGCAGAGCATCCATCACTGTATACTCTCCTAGGCTGCGGATATGTACTTGCTTCATTTCAGTCACCCAAGAAGTCAAAGGGACTAATTCACACACATAAGATGGAGCACGTGTTGGCATTGTCCAGTGTAGTGTTAGGCCTCGCCTACACCTCAGCTCCACTCTGCGCTGATTAGGCTTAACTGGAGCATTGTGTCCAGTTCTGGGCACCTCATTCCAGGAAAGATGGGGAGAAATTGGAGAAAGTCCAGAGAAGAGCAAAGCAAATGATTAGAGGTCTGGAATGCTTGACTTACGAGGGAAGATCGAAAGAGCTGGGTTTGTTTAGTCTGGAAAAGAGAAGAGTGAGAGGGGACATGATAACAGTTTTCAAGTACCTAAGAGGTCACAAGGAGGAAAGACAAAAATTGTTCTCCTTAACGGCCAATGATAAGACAAGAAGCAATGGGCTCAAATTACAGCAAGGGAGGTTTAGGTTGGACATTAGGAAAAATTTCTAAGTGTCAGGGAGATAAACCACTGGAATAAATGCCTAGGCAGGTTGTGCAATCTTCATCACGGGACATTGCTGCCCTGAAAAAGACCAGAGCCGGGTCCAGCTGATGCTAGCCGGTGGCAAGCCGTTTGGCCTGATCTGGACCTCTGGGCCATGCTGCCTTGGCTTAAGGGAGGAGGACCACCCACAGCCCCCCAAGCTTTACCACCTGGACTTGGGGGGGGGAGCCACCCACAGTCCCCCACCAGCCTGACCCCCAGGAGGGCCTGATCCTCTGCCTGGCCCAGCCGCCTGGCCAGACCCCAAGCCCAGAGGAGCCGATCCCCTGCCTGTCCCCCGCTGGTCTGACTCTGCAGGGGTGACTCCTGGGCCCTGTAATTCCCCCTCCTTCTCCCATCCTGCCCCCACCACAGACGCTCACAGTATGGTAGTTGCCTGGTGCTGGTCCAAGACTGGGGAGGGCGAGTTAGTCGCTTGCAAGCAATGTCTGCTGCAGAGGGATTTAAAGTCCCCTCTCTGCCACTGCCCTGGCCTATGTGACTCAGCTGTGTGGAAGAAACTAAGTGTAACGACTGGCTTTCTCCATTTCATAACCAGCAAACTCCATTTCAGCTAGAGCAAGGAGTCACATACTTTGCTGGGTGGGCCGGAGAGTGGGGTAAATTAGCATGAGAAAGAGACAAAGGCAGGAACTGAAATTTAGGAAAACAGCCAGGTAGCAGACCCCCATATAAGGAAAGAAGAGCATCTTCCCATCACGGAAAGATGGTTAATCGTTGCCGGACTGGAGAAAAGCCAAGTCACACTATGTGATGTATGCATGAATATATTATAATAATGTATTACCTATATAAGGTAACTCCACCCTTTGGTAGGGGCTCTTGGGCCTTGTTTTGTCCCAGGGTCCGCAGCGGCATATAGTTTTCTAATAAACTTTTTCTCTTCTACTAAGTGTGGCTCTGCTGCCTGAACACCCTTAAAATTTCCTCCACGGCTGCATGTTAGGGTGGGCCAGTAGCTAAACTCAGGCAGGCAGACTCACTGCGCCTGCGTCTTCTGGGCAAAAATTAGTGGGGGCTGGGCCTGAGGGTTGGGGGCTGACGCTCCCCGAGCCCCACAGCAGCAATGCCCCTGCTCCATCACTGGAAGCGTTTAAGAGCAGGTTAGACAAGCACCTGTTAGGGATGGCTTACGAGGGTACTTGGTCCTGCCGTAAGTGCAGGAGACTGACCTGGACGACCTCTCATGGTCACTTCCAGTTTCTCTGTTTCTACACTCAAAATATGCACCACTTTAACTCCTATTATTTTTTAAAGAAGTTGGTTATATTGACCCAAGGCAAACCCCAAGTAGACATGATGAAATCTGTTTTACACCAGGCACACAGCAATACAGCTTACTTTGGTGAATTACCAGATCAATATAAACCAGTTCATGGGGAATCTACATTACCGTAGACCTTAGCTCCTCCTGTGTTACTCACATATCTGGCAGCTTAGTTCTTTCACTGATGGGTAGCTCGCTAGTTATGGTACTTTCCAAGTGATGCCAGTGCATTCAATATCCCCTGTCACTCTCTTCTGGCATTTCCTCCTTGGCTTGCTTTCCTTTCTCTTTCATCCTCTGTGTATCCAATTCAATGCTCACTTTACATGTTTCCTGTCTTCCATATGCTGTACGTGTCTCTAACACCTGAGCCCTCTTTCTCTGATATTTTGTAACATGTCTCACACTTTAGCAGCTTCCTGCTTTTCACTTTTCACTTCGGAAAGCATCTGATGAAGTGGGGTTTTCTCCCACGAAAGCTCATGCAAAAAATAAATCTGTTAGTCTTTAAGTGCCACACGACACCTTGGGTTTTTTTGCTGGGCTAGACTAACACTGCTATGCCTTTGGAAACTAACTTTTGTTGCCTGCTTTACCACCAAATCTATTACTTCTGCAAAGAGGATTGGTGATAACACACAACTTTGTGTAGCTCCAGTCACAATAACAAACCACACACTACAATAACAGCTCACATCCAATCTTACTGTACATCTATTTCCATTGTACAAACTCCTTATTAAGTAGACCATCTTATCTTGTTTCCCATTGCTTCTAGCACTGCTCCGCAGGATCTCTCTGTGGACACCAATGAATACTTTCTTAAGGTGGGTAGGGTTGAATAAGATGGGTTCTAGGGCTATCAGAAATGAGGCTCTCAATGAGCACGTAACGGTGAGCCAGAGTTGTGTATTTTGCGCTACCTGGTCCTGCAGTCTGGGCCCCTGTTAGGAACTGTGCAATGCACGCCGTACATCTGTGCATATGACACAGTCAAAGCACCTATGGTGCCTGCGGCACGTGTGATTATTGCAGTGTTTGTCACTAAGCCTTTGAGTTGTGTCAATCTGTCCAGTCAGAAGCAAGCAGGTGCTTTCATATGAGTAGCCATTCTGCACCACATGTTGGGAGCTAATAAAGATGGATTATCTTCCAAACAATAGAGTTTTATTGAGTACCAAAAACACTTCAAAAAGCCTGTGTGAGTTAAGAGCAAATCCATTAAGACCTTAGCTTCAGCTATAAAGGAAGCCTTGGGAGCGAGCCTGTTTTTATCTCAGATCTGCTTAAGCTTTATTAGGTAAAGGTTAAATTGCAAGTCAGATCTCCAGGTACTCTGGACTGTTAATCCAAATCCTTTTGGAAGGATTTGAACAAACTCTTTACTCGGCCTGTTTGTTGGACTGTAACCTATGGCAGTGGCTCTCATACTTCCCAGGCTACTGTACCCCTTTCAAGAGCCTGACTGGTCTTCCATGCCCCACATTTTACCTCACCGTAGTATAATAAATGGCACCAGGTTTTGTGATGCAAAAAAAAAATGGAACTTGACCTGAGATCAGCCAGCGTTTCCCAGCTGAGAAACAGAGTAGACTAGGAGTTGAGACACCTGCAGTCTAGTCCCAGTTCAGCTCCTGATTTGCTGTGCGATATTAGTCAGGTTGCTTCGTATCTGTTTCCTTGCCTGTGAAACTGGAATTGTACTTAGAGATCCATGAACAAAAAGCTCCCTGTATTATTTCACAGAAGCTACTGAACAGGCATCATGGCGCAGTGGATTTGTGTCACTATTCTCAACCAGCTGAGCCACCCGTTAAAGTAATGTCCTAGCAGAGCAAGATCAGGCCTGTTCCCAATGACCTGAGCCATGCTCTCCCCCAGCTTTTGACTTCCTAACTAATGGGATGTTTCTCTGTTCATCCAGGGGGATGACTGCTCAGGTGAAAAACAGCGCAGCCTCTCAATAATTGGTCATAGTTTCCAATTTTCATATTGTAACTGCTCTTGTCAGAGGCTGGAACTCTTTTCTGTACCCTGAGCAGATTGTAAAGGAAAGGCTGCTCTTTGCAGAGATTGGGAGTATCACACTGCCCCTTAAAACACATTAACAAACAGTAGAGAGAAAGCATATCTAGAGACGGAGGTGAATTTTCTGTTTATGGATTACACAAAGCTCCGAATCAGATTTAAAAATCCATCTAAGATCCCAGAAAGATGACATTAGAGCTGTAGTGGGATGTTGGTCCTACTATGGCTAGGAGAGGGTTAAAAGTGCCCTGTGAGTGGCAGCCAATGGGAAGAGGCTGTAGGAGAACCAATGAGAGCCCAAGAGCCCAGTATAAAAGGGAGCTTCCTGGCAGCATAAGGTTAATCATACCTAGGAGCTTGGTGAGGAAGACTGCTTGTCCTGTAAGTTAAGGGAGGCTGCACATGGGACAGCCCAGTGATTCACTGCTGGTGCTTGGGGTGAGTGGGAGGCCCTGATGCAAAGGCAGAAGAGGTAGTGGGGAAGTGCCACATGGAAAACTGTGATGGAGATGGGGAGACAAGATAGTGAAAGCTGGATGCACATAGGATCCCTGGACCAGGGCTTGGAGAAGTGGGCAGGCCCTGGTCCCTCCCTGCCTCCACCAGACCACCAGTGAAGATGCAGCAGGCTGCAGTGGCCACTGAAGCAGGTGGTAGAGCTGAGCCGGCAGGAAAGTCCCCCTGAAAGAGGGAGCGACATAGAGTGCAGCTTGGTCAGAGGGCTGTGTCCAGAAGGAAATATTGCACACGCTGATGGTGGTGAGAGGGGCTACCAGTGGGTCCTGTGGAAAGTGATGGAGCACAGGCTGTGGATGGGGGTGTTGACATGAGATGATTTCCCAGCATGCAAGGAGGAGGCCTCAGTTCCAGGCTGAATGCATGTGAGTCTGTTACAATACTTCTCTTCTCCCCAGCCCTCCCATCCACTGTGTGCCTCAGAGACCTTTTCGAAGGTTTCCTGCACTTACTACAACAGAGTTGTTTGAGTGCCACATTTAGGTTACCTAACTAAATCTGTTTGTGTGCCTCTCATCTCAGTTGGGGCTAACCTGATGGGCAATCCTCACTGCCTTGCTGTTGGTCATTAATGCTCATTATTGGGAGTAAATTGGTATAGTTCACAGCCCAGAGCTTATGCACCTCTTGATCTGCTGCTCACAAATAGAGAAGAATTTATCAGGG
>ML682015.1:14270829-14302412 GCA_007922195.1 Podocnemis expansa | reverse complement strand
ACTAGATGACCTCGTGGGGTCCCTTCCAACCCTATGATTCTATTGAGCCTTTCTGCTCTAGAGAAAGTTTAATGCCTACAAGCTATCAGCAATCTGAGCCTAGCTCGGTTGCGTGGGGTGGGCTGGAGCAGATTTATATAGAGCAGGGGGTTCTCAGCCTGCAGTCCAATCAGCACACATGAATGGCTCATGTAATTCCCCCCCACCCACCGACCCATGGCCACACAGGTCGTATATATAATGTATGGATGTGACCCACATAACACAGAGAGCTGCATTTGTCACCCACAATGGTAAATAGGTTGAGACCCGCTAACACAGAGCTATGGGAAAGTAGCAATCTATGCCATTCAAGATGATAAAAGGCAGAGTTATAAGGAAAGGTGACCATGTTGCCTGCTAGAGAGGACAAAACCTATAGCCTACTAGTTTGAGACTGGTTGGGGAAAGGGACTTTCTATGGCTCCTTACTCTTCTGCATCCTGCTTTAAACTAGTGATGTTCAGGATCCAGCAAATACGATTCCTGGAAGTTCTCCCTCTCCTTGGCCCCACTTGCATAATAAGGATTTGTGAACCACTTCCACCCCCAGCCCAGCTGATGATGTGGTGATCTAATGTTTTGAAAACATGAGCTTTTTATAAAGAGCCCTGGCCTAGTGGCTTGACCATACGCATAGGGACCTGGAACTCCTAAGTTTTGTTCTTAGCTTTAATGTTGACTTGATATATGAATTTGTGCAAGTTGGGCTGGGCTGGCTGAGGGAACTTTGGTTTCTTTTTCCTGCAGAAGGGGAGGAAGTGCACTTTATGCTTGTGGCTGGTTCCCGTAACCATAAAATCAAAGATGCAAAATATTGCAGGATATACTACTTCCCCCATCTTCAAAGCATCTGAAGTGGGTTTTTTCTCCCATGAAATCTAGTGCAATAGATAAATTTGTTAGTCTTTAAGTGCCCCAGGACTCCTTGTTTCATTTGCTTACCCTGTCTTCATCTGAAATGATCTGTGCCACAATGGAATGCCTGGCTAGTTTGAATGGATAATTGCCTTGTGTTAATACTGCTAGAGTGCCTTTTTCAAAGGGGTAGCCGTGTTAGTCTAGTCCAGCAAAAAACAACAAGGAGTCGTGTGGCACTTTGAAACTAACAGATTTATTTTTCACATGAGCTCTCGTGGGAGAAGGTCCCACTTCCTCAGATGCTTCGAAGGTGGATGAACTTACAGAAAGGAATGAAAATAAATGCAAGGGGGTGTAAAACATAGGATCAGCTCATACAGTAACAGCAAGTCAGAGCAGTTTAGGTTCAAACCATGGTAAAAAAACCAGTTGCTGAGCACTTCCATCTTTCTAATCACTCAGTGAATGATTTGTTAACGACTGTTGTCAGAGATGTGGCTGGGACATCAAGACTTCAAAGAGAAGCAGCTGAACTCAAATTAATATGCAAGCTAAATTCTGTGAAAGCAGGACTTAATGGAGACTATGGGTTTTTTCCCCCCATTACAAAGGATAATTTGACTTCAGGCTTCCCATGGTTTGAACCTAACAACTGCTCTGATTTGCTGTTACTGTATGAGCTGATCCTATCTTTTACACCCCCTTGCATTTATTTTCATTCCTTTCTGTAAGTTCATCCACCTTCAAAGCATCTGAGGAAGTGGGATTTTCTCCCACAAAAGCTCATGCGAAAAATAAATGTTAGTCTCAAAGTGCCACACAACTTCTTGTTTTTTTTAGAATGCCTTTGCATACTTCAGAGCAACCCTATACACCACCTATTCTTCATTCAGAAAAACCTCTTGACAGCAGAGGCCTATTAGCTAAGCTCCAACTATAAAGGAAACTTTGGGCATGATCTCATTTTCATCTCTGATCTGCTTAAATTTTGTCAGGGGAAAGTTAAGATGCAAGACTGAGATCTCTAGGTGCTGTCCCTGCAAATCCTTATGGACGGATTTGAATAAACTCTCTACTCAGCCTACTTATTGGCCTCTAACCTATATCAGTAATTCTCTCTTTTCCAGACTGCTGTGGCCCTTTCAAGAGTCTGGTCTTGCATGCACCATAATTTTTATCTCACTTAAAAGCTACTTACTTAAAAAAAAAAAATCAGATATAAAAAAAGTCCTGCATACTAGTGCTGAAAAATTACAGCAGTAGAAACAAGTCACTGTTGGTATGAAATTTTACTTTAGACTGAGTTTGCTAGTGCTTTTTAATGTAGCCTGTTGTAAAACTAGGCAAAAATCTAGATGAGTTAATGTGCTCCCAGCGACCTCTGTGCCTGCATAGCTCTAGCTGAGAAGCACGGAGCTAAGGAATTGATTCTAGAAGAACTTATACAATCCACAGCTCACTATCTCTATTATGAAACTGGCCTAAGAACTTCACTCATATCTGTATGCATAATGATCTTTGACCACAATAACTCCCTTCTTTTTCAATAAGTCTTAATTTAGTTAAAAATTGACTAAGTGTATACTCGGGTAAGATCTGAAATGCACATTGACCAGGTGGGTAACATGTTTGATCTCTTGGAACTGGTAGAGCTTTATACACAGTGAACAAGATTTTAAATCATATTCACCATTCTTGTCTGTCTGGGTGGGAGCCCAGGGCTGGATTACTTAAGGAAAAAGTTCTGGGGCTTCTTGGTTATCAGTAAGATTCTTGTTCAAGCTTGTTTTGTGCCTGGCTTGATGAATATAACTATTAGGCTACACTACTTGAAGGGTGTTTGTCTACCCCAGTAGTTTTCTGACTACAGGTCAGGATGTGGTACTGGGTTGCAGATCCTCAGGTCCTGAGTTGTGGTGTCCCCTATTGTTGCCACCAAAGGACTGGAATGTGTTTCTCAAAGATGTAATTGTTCATGGCTGTGCATAAATGTTTTTTTAAACTGGGTCCCAAGGAAAAAAGCTTAAACCACTGGATAACCCTGTTCTTTGCAGTTTGCAGCAGTCAGTGAGGGCTCTCCATGCGTGATGGTCAGAACTAACAAAACAGCAATGGAGCACATACTCGCTTAAGCCAGGCTTGCAGGTTCGGTTCTGGAAGCGTCATTTCTCTCATGGGTAGATATCTGAGGCCAGCTTTGATTGCATGAGCCTTCTAAAAATAGCCATATAGCTGCAGCTTGCACAGAATGGCAGGACAGTCTAGCCACCCTTCTAGGGTTGGTGAGCAGATGGAAAGTCTAGAAAATTGGGCTGGGGGTGGGTGGGAGTAGGCACCTATAGAAAAGTCCCTGAATATTGGGACTGTCTCCATATAAAATTGGCAATGCTGGTCACCCTAATGTAGGGTCTCAGACAGGCCCATCTACATGCCACTTCTGTTTTTAGTCCACTGGAAATTACACCTTCAGCCACAGTGTAAACGCCCCCACTGACAGTTTCTAAACTGCAGGGACTGATTTTGCTGGTTAATATGTCCCTGAAATGATGATGAGGCTTGCCTGCCCCCAGGGTGGCAGAAAGGCTGAGTCATTACTTAGCGTTATGTAAACGCTAGTGCTGTGAACAATGATCTGAAATTCTCTCCCTCTTCCGTTTTAACCTTCCTCCTCACTTGTGGTGTTCTCTAGTCACATTTCCTGCACTTTTTCTGAACCTCTCCCATTGCCATCTGCTTCCCCACCTGCCCTGCCATTCAGTTTTCTGTGCTTTCTAGGGAGCCTGAGTCTTGCTGGCATTGGTGCCAGCCTGCAGATAAAAAACCATGCTTTGTGTGCGGGCAGTAGCCAGCAGAGGGCAGCTAGAGACACCTAGTGAAGAGAACTGCAAACTGCGCATGCTGTGCTGGGGAAGATGTGCAGTTTCTGCACCTGAAGTAGAGCTTTGGGACCAATGTTCCCTCTAATTACTTGTAGACTGTGCACAAACCATTTCTGTGTGCACAAAAACATTTCTTTGTGAGCACCAATATTAGCACTATTGATTTTTTGTGTGTGAACTTTATTTTGTCGTGTGCACAGGTTTCATGACCCATGTGCATGTGCACAGCTTAGAGGGAACAGTGGGACAGCTCTGAATTTTGTCTCAGCAGCAGAACTTGCTTCCATAAAATATATAACCTCACTCATCTTGCCTGATGTATACCAACACTACTGGTACCACATTGACAATGGTCGCTAGACTTGGAAGGATTAGATTTTTGTTGGAAATTGTTGATGTCACTGAACACTCACTAACTGGTGAAAAACACGTCCATTGATTATGATTGAAATGTACAGCTAGGCAAAGTGAGAAAAGGGGTCCTGGAGAAACTCATTGAGTTTAGTTTCAGGATGTTTACTTGGTCTAGTTTGATATGTGAGCTTACCAATTTGTGTTAACAGTTATAAAGTTATTGTCTGAGCCCTCCATTCCCTCCCACAAATTTCCCATACATGTGAAATTTAAATACTAATTAAAAAACCTTAATGTACAATTTTGTGCAGCAATGAAACTTAAATGGATACAAAATAGGAAAAATGCTTTAGAATATCAGTCAAAATTATTTAACACCCCCACCCCAAATTCTGCCAAGCCTAAAGACAACACAAGGAAATAAGCAGTAATTTTTTTCCAGGTTCACATAGCTTCAGCAATGCCCGTTCTTGGCAAATGGTATCATGTGGTTAGACAAACACAGAAATGTCCATACAGCAGGTTCATAGAAGTCTATGATGATGCAGATATTTGCTGCTAATGAGTTCTTGCTGTTCCAAGCACCTTCAATATGCTTCATCTATGTTTTGCCTGTGAAAAGAACCCGTTTTTGCATGCAGCTAGTGCAGTGCCAAATCCTAGCAGAGACAAAGCCCTGTAGTGTTAACTCCAACTAGCTAATCAAGGGTGCTTCATGTGCGGCTGTAAGAGGGAGCAACCCTGCTCATATCAATGTGGAGATGGTCCTCTGTCTGTAGCACAGTGGTTTTCAAGCTTGGTTCTTACCTGTAGACCTCAAACCATTTGGGCTGGAGGGATGGATCCTTTTGGAGCCTTAGAACCAGGCTGCAAATCCTAGGATTGGGGAAGCACAGGCTGAAAACCATTACCATAGTGAACTCATAGCTTAAGGTTTGGGTAGCTGTGAGCCTTGATTTGCCAAGGTAGCACAGTGTCTAGGGGTGGGAAGGCTGCGGTGACCACCCAGGGCTTCTTGCTGAGCAGGGCACCTCTAGGACAGGGGTGTCCTGTCCCTCTTCCCCAGCGGTGTGACTGCTCCTGCCCTCTCATTGCTTGGAGCCACCCCTGGCCAATCTTCTCCCAAACTCAGCCTCTTGTCTGCTGGGGAATGAGGGGAATGATGCTAGGGTGTCTCCACCACCCCTCTAGTGTACGTGTCTCTCATGGGCGGATGTGAGGCGTTTGCTGCTTTCTCTGGGTCAGGCATGGGAGCTGCTGGTGGACTGAATAAGTCTTCTGGCCAGAAAGTCAATCATGCTTAGGGACAGTGTGCTGTCACTTACTCCCTCAGCAAACAGTCTGTTGTACACCTACCCACACACTCCACCTTGCGTTCTTCCCCAACATGCACATCTCCAACACATACACTGTCTTGCACAAACACAATCGTTCTCCCCCCACTCCTTTATGGGGGAGTTTGATATACAGTTAAAAGCGCCAGAGACCACTTGAGTGTCTCATCACAGAAGATACGAGTTGGATGGGGCTTCAGGAGGTCATCTAGTCCAACCTTCAACTAAATCATCTCAGCTCAGGCTTTGGGAAGTTGGGCCTTAAACCTCTAAGGATAGAGAGTCCTCCCTAGGTAACCCATTCCTGTGCCTCACCATCCTCCTAGTGAAAATTTTCCCTAATGTCCAGCCTAGATCTCCACCCACTGTTGCTTCTAGTTCTTTCATCTGCCACCACAGAACAGTCTAGCTCCATTCTCCCTACAACCCTTCTCAGGTTGTTACGGCTGCTATCGAATCCCCATCGTTCCTACCTTCTGCAAACTAAGCAAGCCCAGTTCCCTCAGCATCTTTTCATAAGGCATGTATTCCAGCCCCCTAATCATTCTTAGCAAACAGGGACTCTAGTGGCTATTGTAAAGACTAACACGTTTGTTTATTGCATGAGCTGTCTTGGGAGAAAATCTTGCTTCATCAAATGCTTACAGATGTAAGCCAGCAGTACCTCACGAAAATGCTGCAAGCAGGGTTCACAAACCAAACACCCATCCCAGAGTTTTTCTGGGCAGTTTCCATTTGCCTGGTGTTCTTAAATCCAACAACCAGAAGTTCCTGTAATTTGCCCTGCTCTTCACAGCACCCCACTGACGGTTGTCCTCAGTCAGTGCGGAGCTGGAGCCGAGGTACAGCTGCAGCGTTCAGCTCATACCCTGGCTGGTGGGGATGAAGCGGACAAAAAGGCCCCTTGCTCACTCCACTGTCTCCAGTGAGTCTCAGCCACTGTGTAGGGACACATTAGTGTGGTGCCACACTGCAGTAAATGTGTCCCGAGAAGCCTGAGAGATGGCTGGATTTGGCCTGGAAGGAGTGGGCTGCTGTGTCCAATAGAGTTGCAATATGCTGCCAATGCCAAGTGTGCCAACCACAAAAAGCTGAGAATCACTAGCCCTTCCGCTGGCTCCTATGCCAGCTGCACTGCTGCTTGCTGTGCTCTGGTGGCTGCCAAAACTCACCATCTCCCTCTACTGTCACCTGCTCTTCTGCTGGCTGAACAAACAAGGAGTCCTGTGGCACTCTTAACGACTAACAAATTGCCCCTTTGAAACTTCTGCTGGCTGGTTCTTTGTAGTTTGGTAACACAGCTCTGTCTGCTGGGGCCCTGTGCAAAACAGGTGTGTTCATGTAAACAGTCTGCTCCTGACACTGTATCCCCTCCCCAGCTAGCTTGGCAGGGGAGAGCTCATTCAGACCCTGATGACACTTAACATGGGGCTTTAATTAGCATTTGTATATATTCTTTCTTTATATAGGAATTAGATATGGTTTCAAAGATATCTGCTAAAAATAAAAAAAACCCTAGATTTTTAGGGTGCTTGGAATCAGTTAAGATCTACCCTCTTCCAAAATCTAAGAGGTGTCCCTTGGGACCCAGCAGGGGCCAGAGGGCTGTGGAAGAGCCGTGGGTTCTGGCAGGGTGCAGCAGGGGATAAAGGAAGGCAGAACACAGTTCTGGGGCCCCCCATTTTTGGGGGGCCAGCGTTCCAGGCCCCGCGACACTAGAGAAACGCATCTGAACGCAGCAGTCCAGGGCCTCTAGAACTAGAATCAGCAACTGGAATGCAGCGTTCTGGCGCATTTCAGCTTACTACCACTGCGAAGTTTTAAAAAGCTCCTTGCTAGCTGGAAGACGCAGTCTTCTGGCTGGCAGAGAGCTTCCCCCAGGCTTTTAAAACATCTGTCCTGAGCATGCTCTGACTGAGCATGTGCAGAGCCTCTGAACATGCTCAGTTAGAGCTGGCTCAGGGTGGGAGGAGTAGCCCAAGGAAGGGGTCCAGGGGCTTTTACAGACTTATCATATCTCCCCTTAGTTGTCTCTTTTCCAAGCTCAAATGTCCCAGTTTTATTCCTCTTTCCTCAGCTGGAAGCTGTTCAATACCCCTAATCATTTTTGTTCCCCTTTTCTGTGGCTTTTCCAATTCCAATATATCTTTTTTGCGATGGGGTCACCAGATCTGCACAGTTTTCAAGGTGTGGGGCATATCAGGGATTTATAAAGAGGCAATATGATATTTTGTCTTATCTATCCATTTCCTAAAGACTCCCAAGATTCTGCTGGCTTTTTTGACTGCTGCTGTATATTGAATGGATGTTTTCAGAGAATTACTCTGACTCCAGGGTCTCTTTCTTGAGCAGTAACAGCTCATTTAGATCGCATCATTTTATATGTATAGTTGGGAATATGTTTTCCATGAGCATCTGTGAAAGCCGCTTGGCTGAGATTGTTGTAATTAGCAAATGTAGATTTCAGTGCCTTCAAATTCTGAAGCTGTTTAAATCACAGTGCAGTAACAGGTGTTTCCAGTAGGTGTCAATCTTTTTGTTTCTATCAGACACAGAACACTTAAAGGCCAGCCCTTGCAGTGATCATTTTCAAAAGCAATTGTTAAAGAATGAAGGGCAGGGGGAAGAACTATATTTATGGTCTGTACAACAGGAATGAGCCTATAGCAAAATATTGGGACAATTAAATGCAGCTGTTTGCCTGACCCCATTTCAGGAATGTTGCTGCATCATTTTAAGTCCTGTTTTTCCAGTTAGTGCACAAACAGGGTGCTGCAGTGCAAGGTGAGAGCTAACAGTGCTATAAGGTATGAAACGGTGTGGTGCATGGGGTGGGGCTCTGGAAAGTTGGAATCTGTTGTGGGCTCTGCCAGTGAGCCATTATGTGGCCTGGTCCAAGTCCCTTCACTCTGTGTCCTTTAAATTTCCATTCTGTGTTGCTTATGTAGACTGTAGCTTTTTGAAGCAGGCAGTGTAATTTGTGTGTTGATGCGCACACAAAGGGGTCCCATCCAGGTATTCCCATGCTTAGTTAAACCAGTACATACGTGGTTTTCTGGAGCAGGGTCTTTGTGAGATTGCACTCAACTCTGCCGAGCTTGTCTCTGGCATGCTCAAGATATGTGTGACCCACTGAACATGTGACAGGGCTGCAGTTGGACCTCTGCACAGGATCTGAGTCAGATCCAGAAATAATTAGCGAGCCTCATCTGTTAGCTCTGGTGATCCTTGGTTCAATCTCCCAGGCATCAGCCACTACTGTGATCTCACAGTACTTGCCTAGCTAAAATCCCACACCAACATGGCATGAGGCTAGCAGATGGTGGGGGGACTCTTTAGCCATGAAAGGCAATTGATTAGCGAGTGGAATGAAAGTTTCCGTATGGGGCTCGCTCCCTGGTGACTGGGTTTATTGAGATGTTGCAGAAGCTGCATGGGTTAAGTTTGTGCATGTGTGGATAACCTCAGGCTTGCATTGAAGCATTTAGTGGGAAGAAACAATGCTGAGGCTACATAGTTCCAGTGGTGTAGCGAAGGTGGCTGGTGCCCTCTGACATCTGGGTCCAAGCCCACAGTTGTGTCCCTCCAGGCACCTCCACTCCATGCCTTGCAGCTCCCTCCTACTCAATGTCATCCTACAGCCTGGCACCTGGGGGCTTGGCCCTCCACCCCATTGCTGTGCCTCTGCGTAGTTCTTGTTGTCATCCTGAGAGGATCTGTGTACCTACAGACTTGGCAGAGTGAGATGAGGCAACTATGCTGATGGTCTTGAACCATCCAGAGCTTGGTATGGCAAGCACTAGGTGCTCATTAGCTGTTTGAAGTTGCGTGCATGATTTCCATTGTGGCCAGGCAGCTGGCCAGGACATGCCCAGTTACACTCTGAGAGGTAACCTGTGTGAACTCTATGGGAGGGATGGAAGTTGGTAAAGAGAAGTTGGTTCATAACTGAAGAACCCAGTGGTGGAGTCACTAGTACAAGCCCGGAGGCTTTGCTGTAGGATCTATATTCCAGGGACTTGGCTTTAGACAACAGGTTCCTTCCCTGGGGAAGAAGAAGAACTGGAATTCAGTGCAGGTTGTATTAAACTGTAGACTGATATTGAAATTTTTAGGAGATCACAGGACTATCACTTCTTTTCCTCCTTTAAGGATCTGATGAGCCTAGAGGGCAGTGCTTCCTAACCTGTGGTCCACAGACCCCTGGGGGTCCACAAAGGTGTTGCAAAGGGTCCACGGCACTGATCCCCATCAGGCCCAGAACCTGACTGCAGTGCTGATGCTCCCCACTGGGCTGGAGCCCAGCAGGGGCACCTCCGGGAGCCAGATCCCAGTGTGGGAGGAGCGCCTCTCCCTGCCCTTGGCTGGGTCCCGGCAGCAGGGGCGCCTCTTTGTGCCTGTGGGCCACAAAGTTTTTTTTTGTTTTTAAAAGGAGTCCCCTGCTATACAGGGTTTGAACATCATTCCTCCAAGAATGAACAGGATAAATCCCAGAGAAGAACTCGTGTGTGTGTGTAATTGCTTGCAAAAATTATAGCTTACGTCTGAGCTAGCAACAGTAAATATTAAAACTTGGGGGAGGAAATCCCATGAAAGTGTCTGTGGAGTGGTTAGTGACAACATTTGTAGTTGTCCCTTGGTTTATAAGTACTCTCTATGTATTTGCATGGATAGGGAGGATTTGATAACGTCTCCCCTTTGAGATTTGATCACTCTCTTTCTATCAGATTTATCTGTAGCTAATATATTGTGAACTCCAGACTCTGGTCTGCACCCCAGAGAGGTAAACTGAGCTACAAGACACATGCTTTCTCTCTGTTTACATACATTTTCCTGCCTTAAACCCCAGCAGCTCATCTGACAAAGAGATGGTTTATAGTAAGGTTCGGCAACCTCTGCTGACTCCTGTACTGGCCCCTCCACCCTGACCCTCAGCCTGTGCTGAGGGACTCCACTGAAAAGAGCAACCACTGCCTGAAAACGTGGTGGTGGCCACGGCTGGAGTGGGGGGCAATGCTTCCCAGGCATGCTGCTAATAGGAACCGCTCACAGAAAGAAGCGTCCGGAAGTGGCTCCTCTCAGCAGCGGCACACAGTCGAGAGGAACCACTCAGGCAGGGCCGTCCCTAGGGGGGAGCGGGGCCAGGGGGAATCAGTTTGTGCGGGGCTCCCCCCACTTTAAACTTTGCAGGCAATGTTCCCTCTAAGCCAGTGGTTCCCAACCTGTGGTCTGGGAACCTCCAGAGGTCCACAGACACTTTGCAGGGGGTCTGCAGAGCCTTTCCCTACCCGGGGCCAGAATCCAGCTACGGCCCTGATGCTCCCTGCTGGGGCTGCCTGTCCCCATCTGTGGCTGCCTCCTGGCAGGGGATGGAGCCACGGCAGCTCCCCGGCAAGGGCAGGGGACCACAGCTGCCGTGGCTCAGCTCCCTGGTGGTGCGGGCAATGGTGGTGGCAGTGCTGCTCACCAGCTGTCCCACTGGTGTGGGCCACAGTCTGCCCATGCAGGCCAGATTACATAATCAGACAGGGAGGCACAAAGATTTTTTTGTTACAAAGGGGTCCCCAGCCTGAAAGAGGTTGGGAACCACTGCTCTAAGCTGATGATGCAGCTGAGCAAGTTCCCTGCTGGTTCCCCAGGCCCCAATGGGCTTCTTCCCTGCTGCCCGCTGGCTCCTCAATATCTTGTGCACCCATAAGTTGTTCAGCTGCATCATCAGCTCAGAGGGAACACTGGGCAGTGTCATAATTTTTCTTTAATAAAATCAGAAATTTCTAGCCCTCAGGCTAAAAAGTTGCAGAGAGAAGCAGAAAAACATAAATTGACTTTATCCTAAAGGCTCAAAACCCAGAAGTCAGAGAAAATAGCTCCTCTGCATTTATTTCTTTAAACATCTCTTTATTTTTAAGTGAGTTTTAATGATATATTGAATATTTTTGATGTTTAGGGTAGGCAATACTGAATGTGTCATGGTGATGTTTCATCAACCTCACAGCCAAGTGGACAGGAGCATCTGGAGGTACTCTTCTTTGTGGTTCTGGTTTTCTGTTCAAGACGGGCACACAGTTTTACAAGTTTAATAATTTTTCTTACATCAAGTATTTTTTTTTTAAATTGAAAATTCAGAGAGGGAAGCTATTTTTGGATGACATCAAGAAATAAATTCAGGTCCTCTCTCACCTTAAAGCACTGGATTCCAATTGTCTAATGTATGTTATTTCCTTTATGCTGCCTGACTCTCTCTCCTTCCCCGTCTTATTTTAATACATGTATTCATACATTCCTCATTGCTTTGCAGGTGATCTAAGTAATGAAAGTCAGGTACTGTTTGAGGATGAGAGGAAGAAACAAGGGACCTTTGGCCTCCTCTCAGATACCCTGATGTAAAACAAACAAGGAGTCTTGTGGCACTTTTAAAAGCTAACCAATAAATAAATCTGTTAAGTCTTTAAAAGTGCCACAGGATTCCTTGTTTCCCTAAACTAAACCTGCATGGCCACAGTTGCTTTCCTCTTTGCCGTGCTTTGGGACTAGTGCTCTGACTGCAATCAGTGACAATGGGGCTTATTTACAGTGCAGAAGGAAGGACAAAAAACTTCCTTAATGTGTTGATTGATGGCCATTAACCCTAAACACCCAGTATTTCCATATGAGTGCTAGCTTGGGGTCTTCTCTCTCAGGTATAATAGATCATTATCTGCAGAGAGAAGTTTGCTCAAAAAGACATCCCTGAAGACTGAAAACTCTTGTTAAATGTAGAAGGAAAAAAGTTCCTTAATATCTCAAACGCTTTCTGGAGATGCTGATGTAAATTCAAACAGAAGGTCCTGCTTTGTAAAGGTTGGGGATGTGGCATTCTCCTGCCTTTGTCCCCGTTTGCTTGACTGAGGCTGGCTCCATAAGTTTTATCTCAACACTTGCCCTTTCTCTTCCCCTCAGGGAGCAGTTGTGGGAAGGTGGCTACCTAAGAGTTCCTGTAACCAAACGCTGCCTGGCTAAATTCCCTTCCCTCTTACCTGACCAGCTAGAGCTGCTCCTTAGTCCCACAGCTTGAAGAAGCTCCCTGCTTCCTTACTGCAGCCGGCTGCGTGGGATCCCCCAAAAGCACGAGGCCCCCCAAAGCACGGGGCCTAGGGCGGTTGCTCCTCCTGCCCCCCTTAAGGACGGCCCTGCACTCAGGTCAGCTTCTTCCAACAGCCATGTGTAGGGCATGGACATGGTGGGGACCCTTTACACTCCAGCTGCTCCCAAAAGAAACCACCGGGAGTGGCTTTTGGTGGGAGGAGTGGCAATTTTGGTGATGCCGCAGCCGGTGCTGAATGCCACTCTGGATGGACTCGTGTGCTAGGTGTTGCCAACCATTTAACCAAAGGCAAAGTGCCCCCACCCAAAGCAGCTCTGGTTTAACATCGCCCCTCTCTCAGTGGTGCATCCTTGTGTGTACACGAGACCGTAGGGCTATGGACCCCAAACTTTTTACCTTCCCCCCCCACTCCCCTCTCGGCTCCATCTCAGCCAGGCTTGGGAGCTGGGGTCACGAGTGGGGCTGAGTTTGCGGTCTCAGCTGGGGATGTGTCTGTGTCCGGGAGAGGAGCTGTGGGTGGAGCAGTTATTTATAGTTGTTTCTTGGTTTATAAGTAAATTGTCCATGTTTACATATAACAGTCGGGCCCAAGGCTGTGGGTGGGGCTGGAGCTGAGCGTGGATCTGTAGTGGCGCTGGTAGCCAGGGACCAAGTTGCGGGGCTCAAAGGGGAGCAGTGGTTGGGAGGTAGCTGTGTCCTGAGCCCTGCTGTGCCTCCAAGGGGGCATGCCCCACAGTTTGGGGACCTCTGCCTTAGCATCCCCTGGTCTCCCAGTGACATGCTACAAACCAGCTGGAAGCACAGTGATGGGCATTCTCCACTGCCAGCAAAATCGTGGTGGGGTGCTCTATCCTCCAACGTCTGTGTCGCAGGGAGCCCACATTACACAGTTAGGTTGGCTTCCCTACAGTGCTGAGGTCTGTGTGTAAGGGGACTGACAGCCCCTTACGGAGAGCGAATGGGCCTTTTGCTTGGCCACTCCCGCCTGGAAGCAGGACTCTGAAACAGCCAGCCCCAGGGCCAGCGGGAGAGGCCAGTGTCCCAGGATGGCCTGATTGATTGAGAGTGCTCCCCCGCCCCTGAGCTGAAACTGCAGGCTGGGCAAGCCAGTGTGTGTGTGGGGCCGAGCTAAGGAGGAAGCACTAAGCCGCCAGCAGCTGGGAGCCAGAGGACCCAGGAAGGGAGGCCAGGCTGAGCTGATTTGGGCAGATCAGACCCACAGCAGCTGGACCAGCAGAGAGCCAAGTGGAGCTGAGCAGAGCAGAGCTGGAGGCAGTGACAGAGCCAGAGGTGCCTGAAGCTGGAGCAGGAGGCCAAGGAAGGAGCCCAAGGTGCTGAGCTCATCTGTGCAGCCCCACGGCAGGAGGGCCAGAGGAGCCCCACTGAACCCGAGCAGCAGCTGGGAGCCGGAGTCGCAGCCGTCTGGAGCTGGGTGTGGGGAGCCGCTGGGGAGCAGTGAAGGGGGGCTGACGCTGGGAAGAAGGGCCCTGCCCCTGGAGCTTGGGGACATGTGGCCACAGCTGGAGCCTGCATCTGGCCCCCTGGATCATCCAGTCGCAGCCAGGCCTGGGCAGAGGGCTTGCAACGTGGAGGACAGACTGTGAGACTGTTCCTCAGGCCCCAGAGACTCTGTTTGTAGTGCTCCCACACCAGGCAGCGGCGCTGGGGGTTTATTGTTCACCTTTTTCCACTTTTTCTCTATTTTCTTATTGGGTTATTCTTTTTATTTCTGTATGCTTAAATAAATTGTATATAGTGTCTATAGTAACTGGTGGGCCAGAAGAGTGGTCAGTGTGGTCAGCACCCCGGAGTGGGGACACCCTAGCCCTGTCCTGAGAGACCACGATAAGAGTGGGGGTCGAGCCCCCAGGAATCCTGGGGCCCAGCCTTGTCGGGGTTACAGAGACTCCTCCAAACAGGAGATTGGGAGGTGAGCCTTTGAGGTCAGGCAGGCCTTGGGGTAAAGGAAGTGGGAGCAGGGACTCAAATCCTTTTGCTACCCACCTTCACCGGGGTAGTATACAAAGTCTGGGAAGTTCCCCACAAGAGCGGGTCCATCCCCCCGCTTACATGTGGAAAAAACTCACACTGCATACAATCAAATGAAGCCCACTTAAGCCCTGGGTAGACACACCACTAGGCCAACAGAAGAATTCTTCCACCATCTCTGAGTTGGATTTACTCCAGCCAGTGGCGGATTAACGCATGGCCCCAGCCAGTTTGGGGGGCTGGAAAAATCTCTTGATACTAGTGCAGGATGGTTTAGCTGCTGCACCCTCTGCTCTGCTGGCTGAGCTTTGGGCAAAGCTGCTTGGATGAACCAGTCAGGGGATCAACCCATGAGTGTGGCTGGAGTGTGCTGCAGCCACTGACTTTTCCTCTCCTACTTGTTTTCTTTGCAGCTGCCCGTGGCTTCTCACCACTGCTGGTGTCAGGCTCCTGCTGCATCTTCCCTACACCTGGCTAGGTGGTGTGGGAGGATGGGGAGCACCTCCTGCTGTGTCATTTCCAGTCCTAAGCTGTGCAGAAAAGTCTGCTCCCATCTGTACTGCCCCGAGTGCAAGCTGACCCACAAGGACGTGGGCTGAAACCTGAAGCATCAGTGAGCAGGAGAACGTAGGCTATAAAAGGGATAGATGGGATGCTGGGATGGGGAGTTTGGGAAATTCCCCCAGAGCACCTCCAAGGCTGGAGAAATCTGTGGCCCCCAGGGAAATGCATCCCCCACAACCACAAAAGGAGCCAAAGTGGGAAACATGGAAACTCCCAACCATACCTGCTCACTCTGTGGGAGCTGCCATTGCCTCTTCCTCTCCTTTCGACGTTCAGTTACTTCTCTTCTCCAGATGCAACCTTTTCTCTCCCCTCTTCTTCTGGTTTTTCCCCTGTGTCTTTTGTTGATTGCAAAATATATGGTGAAACAGACTTTGGGTTTTGTGTGCGTCCATCACAGCTCTGAGGCCTTTGGATGCCCCTATCCCTGCATCTGACAATGCAGCATTATTTATCTATCCTGCTATGTCACAACGCAGCCCTGTTTATCTCCACCTGCACCTCTGAGACCTTTGTGGATCCCACCTCCCCATGCAGATGGGTCACAGCCTTGGGACCTTATTGCGGCTTCTCGCTGTGTCCATTGCGATACGGTGGTATTTACCCATCTGCTTCAGTGATGTGAGGATTGCCATTGGATTGTTCCCTACCTAAACAGTGGATGAAATAGTATAGTTTGACTTACCGTACACCATACATTTAAGATCTTTGTGTGATTTTTTCCCCCCCCACCCCAGCATGGTCTGATGTGACTTGCTTACAATGGCCAACAGCTTCCCGACTCACTCAGCTATGAATTTCACAAATGAATTGTGGCCCATCCAAATTTACTTAACAAATCAACTGCTGTCATGGGCTAATGGTCATCTGTTGCTATGCGACTGCCGAAGTCAAGCTTGGCTGGGGGTTGTGATATAAAAGGACAAACCCAAATAGCTGTGAAAGTGGGAAAAACTTATCCTGCGAGGTCTTCAGTTCTACTGACTCTTTCCCTACATTACCCTGGTGATGAGGCATTGATATAATGGAGAGATGAATATTTTCTCTCAGCAGCCTTACTGGAAAACCTGTATTCTCATTGGCATAGTAAAGACCAAACATCCTGTCGCGTGCTGTGGCTGATCAAAACTTGGCCTATGCTTAAGTATGATTTAATGTATACATGTGAGCTAGTTTCTGATTAGCTGAGTTAATCCAAACATTTAATTGGCAAAATGTTACCTTTCTCATGTTTCAACATGAATTGCCTTTTGCAGGAAGCCAAAAAGTCACTTTGGCTCACATCAGGTTCTTTCAACATTTTTTCCATAGCTTATGGGATCAACTGCAAAATTTGTTTTTAAACCAGTTCTCACCGCTGGCTGAAACTTAAAGTTCTTAATAATAGTGTAATTTGACCTCAGATTCGGATTATTTCTTTTAATTAAGTTGCTTTCTGGAACTGTGACTGTTGCCTTTCAGACATATTTGCTTCTCCTGTAGCAAAACTGGACTGTAACAGGATAAGTAGATGGAAAAAATGTGTAATGGTTTAAGTAAATTGGGGGAGATGAAAGAACTACTTGTTGATCTGCGAACGACTGATTCTTGTGACCCCCAGTGTTGTCCAGACTAGAGCAAACACCTTTGTGTGATGGTATGGATGATACCTTGCCATGTTCATTTTCAGCATGGAAAAATCGAGCAGTTAACGTAGGCATGATAGACTGGGACGGGGGTCAGCAACCCAAAAGATAAGGAGAGCCGTTTTAAAAAATTCCTTCAATAACCAAGTGTTTTGAGAGCCTCCTGGGGGGAGATGTGGGGAGCTGGGCTGGGGCACCTGCCGCAGGCTTCCCTGGCACTAGGGAGTGGGGAACCAGGAACGGGCATCCCACAGGGTTCCCCGGTGTCAGGGGAAGCCCAGAGCCTGGCATGGGCACCCCGGAGGGTCCCTTGGTGGCTGGGGAAGCCAGGAGCCGCAACAGGCCCAGACAAAGAGCCACATGTGGCTCTGGAGCCTCAGGTTGCAGATCCTTGGACTGGGAGATGATTTGCTTTATTATTAATGTTTTATGTAATAATATGTAAACATTGAATGGCATCTTTGCAGGGCTGTACTAGGGCAGCACGACCAGTGCTTTGCCCCAGCTGCCATATTGAGTGGCTCCATTTGACCGCTCGATTGAGGGCTGCACACGTTCCATGCTGCTTGCTATGGTGCACCTTGGGTGCCAAAATATCTAGTTCTGGCGCAGCATCTCTGCGTCAATATATTAAAATAAATACTAGTCTTTAAAATGTCACAGAACTGTTTGTTTTGCTGAACTAGACTAACACGCTACCCCTTTGGATTGTGTATTGATGCATTTTGATGCATTCATGTTTTAAATGGGATGCAGCTAGCTATTTGTGCCCGGGGCCCAATAAATCTTAATCCAAAAGCTACAGATGCCCTTTCCATTGCTGTACCTCTGCAGTGTTGTTAGAAGGCGGAAGCAAGCACCCGTCAGAGTACAGGAGAGAGTGAGTTCCTATCCTGTCTTTGTGGAAAGGCCAATGTGCAATGAACTGCTGCAGTTCTGGAAACCCAGAAGAGGGACACTCGGATCCCTGCCGGCTCTCGCCTGAGGAGCACATGGACGATATGGCCAACAACTAAGTGTGTGAATTGGGGGAAAAGGGGGAATCCACTAGCTACAGACCTGGCATGTGGGTTAATGGGTCCCGGCCCATTGCTGGAGACATGCCGCAGCTGCACTGGTGTCTGGAGTCTGCTGAGACAGTGTGTACATAGCTGCCACCACAGCTCGTGCCTGAAGCTTATTATTTCTTGTGTTCAACGGGATGGAGTGAGTTGTTTTATGAGCGAGCAAGAGCTCCGTGGGGGGGATAAAAACTTGATTTCCTCTGGAAACCAGGATGTTTTCCTCTTCAGTTGCTGCCCTAGTGGTGGCACATCACTAGTTCCCCCTCCCAGTTCTGGACACATTTTCTCTCCCACCCCTTCTGTAGCACTGACCCTCCCCAGCTGCCACACATCTGGCACAGCACAGAGGTTTGGTTCCACACCTGATCTGGGATCATGCAACTGGAAGGCAACCAAATGACTCACTGGAGAGCTCCACGGTTAGTTGGGTTGGATGCATTCCACACAGCCACTTTACTTGGGCAAAATATAAAGCAACCTGACTATCATTTATCATGAGGCTGTGACAGAAAAGGAGAGAAAATCAGCAAGAAGAGTATGGCACAGTGCCATCTTGGGGAGCAGGCAGGTAAGTAACAGGAAGTGGGCTAGACCAGTGGTTTTGAAACCTTTTTCTCAGGACTCAGTTAAAAAAAATCATTTATACCCGTGACCCAACATTTATATCTTTGAGCAAGTTCCAAAGGGGTAGGCACTTTAGTCTAGTTCAGTAAAACAAACAAGGAGTCCTGAGGCACTAAAAGACTAACAAATTGATTTATTGAATGAAATTTTGTGGGAGAAAATCTCACTTCGTCAGATGTAAGCTCCCCCCATCTTCAAAGCATCTGATGAAGTTGGATTTTCTCCAAGGAGTGCTCATGCAATAAAGAAATTTGTTAGTCTTAACTGTCATAGGACTCCCTGTTTATCTTTGAGCAATGCGTTCCAGTCTTTTGGTGATGGCAGCAGGGGGTGCCATGAGCCAGTGCCTGAGGGTCTGCACCCCAGTACTGAGTCCTGACCCTAAGTTGAAAACCACTGGGCTAGAGGGAACCATGGGGACAGACAGGATTTTGGGATTCTCTGAGTGATGCTGAAGCTGTTTTCATTTATCTGTCTTGGAAGGAGCCTGGTTATCTATCCACTACATCAGTCATGTATTTCCTATGATTAAGAAGCAAAACTAAACTGTGCATTAGTTGACATTTGTGTCTACTTCATGAAACGCCACTCAGCAATAGAGTAGGATTTCCTTTATTTGAAAGGATTCCTATTAATGCCAGGCTAGAACAGTCTGCAGCAATACAGACCGACGAAGTGGGTTGGAGCCCAAGAAAGTTTATGCCCAAAGAAATCTGTTAGTCTATAAGATGCCATGGGACTCTTGTTTTTGCTGTACGCGCACAAACACGGGTACGGCTCTGGAAAATACAGTCTTGGTTCTTGTCTGATCCTAAAGAGGCTGACGTGGTCAACAAAGGCAGAATGAGGGCAAGCCCTGTTACAAAGAAAACAAAGGCTTAGGACAACAAAAAACGTAAATGGAAACTTCCAAGCAAAAAACAGATTTAGGTCCTTCCAGTTGTTTGCAAATGCGGTGACAGCTGGTTTTGAATCCCCTTAAATGCTGCTTCCTGTGAAGCAATACCCTCATTCAGTCATAACATGTTGCACAAGTGCAATAAACTAACGCATGTGCTCATCCTCTTCTCAGAATGGCACGTTATAGTATGAAAATTTAGTGGGTGAGATCCAGATTATCCATAGAAACTACTTGGGATTGATGAGGGCGTAACACAAATCTGATCCTCGCCCTGCCACTTCCTTCTTTTTAATGTAAGGCGATTACACACAAAGATTGGTCTCTGCTTCAAAGGACAAATATTAGAAAACCAGGTCAGCTGCAAATATCCTAGGATAACAATCAACCTGTAAAAGTAGCTTTTTGCCACCTTCCCTTTGTTTTTCCTTCACACCCATTTTCTTCAAACACTTCCTACTTTTTCCCCCACTTAATAACCTGTCTGTACCCCATACTGACCTGTTGCTTTACAATGTTCTTTGCTTATTTGCTGCAGCTGTCTGAGATAGTGCCATCAAAGCACATTCCTGGCACTAAATGATCAAGCCTCATCATATCCACTGGGAGCTAGGTAAAGAGTGTGTAAGGATCGCTGTGTACCCACCACTGAAAAGCAGCCACTTCTGGGGTGGAGCACAGTGCAAAACCAAGCTGCTCTTTTTTGCCTTCTCATGACTGTATTACATTAGTCATTTGATACGTAAGATGACAATACACCAACTGGATAGAGGCAGCATGGTCTAGTGAATAGAGAGCTGAAGGGGAACGTAGCAGCCGTAGACTCTGTTGTGCAGGGTATCATTGGCCAATCATGGCCTCCTTTTCCCCTCTCTTTTCACGGGTCTGCCTTGCCTGTTCCTGTAAGCTCTTCAGGGCAGCCACTTGCACTCTGTTTGTACAGTGCCTAGGACCAAGAGAGGAGGCCTCGATGCTACAGCAGTATAAATAACAGTTAACATACAACGATCAGATGTAGGAACTCTGCTGCTCTGATTCATGCACGGCATGTGTTCTGAGGTCCAAGACAGTTCACCGCCCGGTGCTGAAACTGATCTGGACGTGGATGTAAGTGTAAGATGCTCTCCCTTGAGGTTCCCTGTGTACAGCTCAAGTGACGTAAAGAGCACATATCAGTGTGGTCCAGAAGCCGGCCCTATAGCTCTATCAGGCCATTTTTATGTGGTGCTGGCATTTCCTCTTCTCATTTGCATCTGTTGTCTTTTTATTAAAGTCTGCCTGTTGCAGAGCTCAGCAGAGAACTGAGTGCAGCTTGCCATGAGGCTCGCTGAACCTTGGGGAAAGGTGTCCCCATGTTAGTGGCTCCCAGTGCTGATACAGCAGTGTTCGAGGAGGGTTGTGAAAGAACGTCCTTGTAAGGCACTACTGGTCTGGGACGCAGATGATCTGAGCTCTCTGCCACACATTCCCTCTGTGACTTAGGTCAAGTCACTTCCCTTCAGCTCCTCAAAGCAGCTGAAGCATGTAACTCCTGTTGATTTATTGTTGCAGCAGCATACAGAGCCCCAGAAGCCACAACAGCAGTGAAAATTTTAGGAGTGTTGTTCTGTGTACAGCAAGAACAGCGACTTCATCAGATGCAACAGCACTGAGTGTGCCACACATCTTATTCTGCCTTGCTGTTTGCACACTGCTCAGGCAAGTATACCTGTGACTGAGCTTAAGCTCCTCGGCCTGCTGGACTTTACCAACAGCATCAGCATCTGGCTGCCATTCATGAGAGTGATGAATTCCACGCTGGTTCAACAAAATCAGTTTGCAATTACACCTTCAGCCAAAGCTTGCAACTCCTTATGCAAATAGGCCTTCTCTGACCCCAGTGCAGAAAATGGGGTTTGGACAATCTGTAACCTGGCTCTGTTTGCAAATAACAGGCATGGATTTGTGGTGTGGTTATAGTCCAAAGAGGGAATTTGTAAATAGCATGCCTTTTGAAGCAGGTGTGCTCAGCTGACAAGACAAATTGTTTTTCCCTGGACTGCCAGTTCCACAGATGTGCCTAAAGGCTGGATGGTAACAGATATTCTGCCCAGGGGCTCAGGCTATTGTAGGATACGCTCGTCTTTCATCTGAAAAGTAAAGATTCTAGCCCCAAAGATTGTGGTGAAACCTTGAAAACATGGGCACAAATCTGACATCAGGAATCCACATTCAGAAACCAATAGGTGAGCACTTCAATCTTTCTGTTCACTCCACTGGTGATTTTTCTAATTGCTGTGCTCGGACAACTGAATAACTCAGTGCTTCAAAGAGAAACTGCAGAATTGGAATACACCATGCAAATTTGACAGTGTTGTTTCAGGCCTAAATAAGGACTTTGGATTTTTTTTTCTCATTACAACATTACACACATCTTTCTCTATATGTTGTTTCCCAGTGTTTGAATCTTAACAACCGCTCTGATTTGCTGTTAGAGTGTGACCGGATCCTATGACTTATACTTCCCTGCATTTATTTCCTCCCGTTCCGTAAGTTCTCCCACATCCAAAGCATCCGATAAAGTACGATTTTTCTCCCACAAAAGCTCGTGTGATAAATAAATCTGTTAGTCTTTAAAAGTGCAGTAGGACTTCTTGTTTGTTTTTGCTTGAAACCATGGACCCTGAAGGGTCTAAAGCCAGAACAGAAGAACCACCTTGAATTCATTCTTGTTAAATAACTTGTAAGCCAATCTCATGATTTCGGGGGGGGGGGGGGGATTCATGATTTTTGAGTGGTGGAGGGAGCTGTGAAAAGCTCTGCAGTTAAAGGCTGAGAAAGTGGTGAAATAACACCTAAGCCTTCCAAGAAGACAACAAGGAGTTGTGTGGCACTTTAAGACTAACAGATTTATTTTTTGCATGAGCTTTCGTGGGAGAAGATCCCACTTCCTCAGATGCTCCGAAGATGAGTGAACTTACAGAAAGGAGCCAATAAAACTCGGCTAGATCAGATATGACCTTTTGATTTCTCAGGACTTATACAGACCAGGCTGGGCCGGTGCAAGGGGTTGTGGCGCCCCAAGCCAAATTTTGATTTGGCGCCCCATCCATCTCATTCATGGAGGTTGAAAATGGTTTTCCAAAGTGCAAAAATCTCCAGCGTCTGCCTGCAGAGGGATTTAAAGTGCACTCTGCCTACATGACTTAAGCTGCAGGTTGACTAACAGTGCCTGAGCTGCTAGGAAAGAGTTGAAGAGGTGGAAGCCAGCCTGATGTCCAGGGGGGCTAGGCGCCCCTAAGAACTGTCACCTGAAGCCATGTCTGTCTCTTGCCTCATAGGAGAGCTGGCCCTGAGATCAGGAAAACTTGCACTGGTGTAACCATCTTGAGGAAGCTACAGTATGCCAGTCCCCAAGAGAGCCTCACTGTTTGGATGAAAACATAGCTTCCGTCCACCAAAAACATCTACACTTCAGTTGGATGAGTGGACGCAACCAGAGCCAGTCCCTCCAGAGAGGTGACCTAGGTGGTCGAGGGGCGATTGCCCCTGGCCCTGTGGTTCTGTGGGCCCTGTGCTGGCCTGTTGTGAGCAGGGCAGTGTGGGGCCCACACCCCTGCACCCCCATGGCTGTGCTGTCGTCTGCCGACTCTCTGCTGACTTCGGCGTGGAGCCAAACATAGCAGGGGAGAGGGGGAGCCGGGAGCACAGCGTGTGCCAGCCCAGGCGTGGGGCAGGAGAGTGGAGCCCAGCCCCTGGATCAGCCTGCTCGACCCCTGGCTCATGGGGGGGCAGGAGTGCAGGGCAGGCTGGCGCCCCGCCCTCCTGGCACCGGGGGTCCCACAGAGGCCAATTGGCCCAAGCCCCACACTCCTCCCAGGCAGGTGCCAAAATTACAGGCACCTAGAATACCAGAAAACCTTGGGCTGGCCCTGGCAACACTTTCTGTGCTGGAGCTAGCTTTGATTTGTGTTTACACACATTGACTTGACACCTCTGATTTTTTTAGTGAAGGCACATGCCCTTCTTAGAGTGAGTGGTACCACTTATTTCAGGCTTCGCCAAAACCCAGATGCCAGGGCGTGATGGCACCCGCAAATTGTACCCTGGCACTGATGCTGGGGTACTCCAGGAAGTGGAATGACCCCTACCACCTAAAAAAAAAAAGGGCTGCTGGTGCCTTCAGGGATGCACAGCTTTTTTTGGTGACTGGGATTCTTCACGCCTGACCGCCACTGCCAGTGTTCATGGCAGTGGGGTTTCTGCACTCTGGGACACTGGCAGTGTCCATCGAAGTGATGGTTTTTTGGTGACAGCAGGGCAATGCAGAGGGGGATGCCGAGGGGAAGAGCATGACTTCTCATCCCACGCTGCTGCCAAAGGTAGTGGTATTTCAGTGGAGGGGGACCTTTATCATGCCACACACCTAGGTACCTATTTTGGGGCTAGTGCCTAGGTGTGCAGCACATTTGTCAAGGCCTATATTAGCTTCATCAGTGTTGCTCGGCTCTTTTGGAAGCTGTGAATCAGTGTTTCTATTGGTACAAAAAAACTCAACAGCATCACCAAGTATAAACTAGGCCTAAGGTGAAAAAGAAACAAGTAGGAAAAAAATAACAACCTTGCCAGGTCAACTTCCATACATCATAAAAAAGCAACAAACCCCATCCATAGAGCCCTGCAAGTCCTCCTGGTATCTGCTTCACATCCGTAGGTAACTGCATCTGCGGCCATCTGCAGCCCCATCGTTGTGGATTGGCCATGGCTGCAGATGCTATTTTTATGAATGATCCCTGCAGCTGTTGACACAATCTGCATTGCCAGCACACGGGGAAACTAGGACGTGTTCCAGCTAATCCCAGTTGAGCTCTGATTGGTGGTCCGCCTGCCAATCAGTCTCAGTCACAACAGGCTGGGGCTTGGAGAGACAACACTGACTGTCAGTCAGCGTGCTGGCCTTTGATTGGCTCATTCCCCATGCCTTCCCCGCCCACTTCTTCATTTTCTCTTTTGTGGTTCATATGCCATGTTGTCAATCAGATATTTCATTGGTGGCCAAGGAAATCTGATTGACAGCACAGTATGCAAATCATAAACAAGAAAAGGAAAAAATGGGTAGGACCCATGTGGCGAATGAGCCAATCAAATGCTAAAATGCTGACTGTGAGCCCAAGCTCAGGTGCAGATGCAGTTCCGGATCCACATAAAACCTGGTGTACAGATTGCAGATCGGATAAAGACTGACATTGGGTGGGTGCGGCCTGGTTCTGGATCCACGTTGTTGTATCCGCACAGGGCTCTACCCATTCAGCCCCAACTCCCGTGTGTTTACTTGCCAAATCTTGGTCTCACTGAAATCAAGAGCAAAATCCTCACCCTATGTACATGCAAAATGCTATCACCTTTATCTTCTTCCAAAACAGCAAGGAAGAGGAAATTAACTTTTAAGTACACTGCCCTCTTCCTAAATAAAACACTGAGCCTGTATCTGGATGAAATCCCTTATTTAGTCCATTAACAACTTCTGACCATTGGAGTTGCCTCTCTTGTTTCTGGCCTGGCTTCTTCCTTTCCTTTTGCATTCTTGCACTGTCTCTTAAATTTTTGTTTATCTAGGCACCTGTGAACCTTTTGGGCTTTGAGGAGCTGCCTCAGTCATGCATTGAAGCTGATCGGTGGGTTATTTACCAGTAACCATCCTTCTTCAAGAGGGACTGCTTGGATTCATTCAGTAATAGGTGTATCCATGCCACAGCGCACGATTGGTCGGAAACCTTTTGCCCTAGTCTGTTAGAAGAGGGCTGGCGGCCACCGCCCCCTCCTACCCCATGGCTATATATGTGGCCGCCGCCTGGCCCCTCCTCAGTCCCTAAAAGTCACCAACTCTGCATTGTGTGGACGGTGGGAGGCTTGTGAATGAATCCGAGCAGCCCATCTTGAAGGACAGTTACCGGTAAGTAACCCACCGTTCTTCTGCAAGCGCTGTTCGGGTACATTCAGTAATAGGTGACTGCTAGCTGTGCTGATGGATAGTGGGCAGAGTTCGTTCTTTCCCGCCTTCAGCACTGCCACTCCTCTTACGGGCCAGCAACCCAGGCGGAGAAGGTCTGCAGGATGTGCGTAAAGTACCACCATAAGGGCCCGGGCCCCAGGTAAAGGGAAACTGTCGGGCAGGGGCATCACTGGGGTGGGGAGGGACCTGGGGCACAGGCCCAGGCCCTGCCCCCAGCCGGCAGGCCCCGCATCCTGGCCAAGAATAGGGCCAGGCGCGGCCACGCCACCGCGGGCGGCGGGGCCGGGCCAGAAGCAGCCGCAGGAGGCCAGGCCAGCACCTGCACCCATGCTGCCGCGGGCACGGGCGGCCAGCCAAGCCCTGGATCCCTGGCTGTGGTGGTGGCGCAGGCATGGGCCCAGCTTCCTGCGGCCACTTCTGGAATAGCCCTGCCGTGGCCTAGCCACCTGCGGTGGCACAGCCCCACCTGGCCCTATCCCTGGCCAGGGGGCGGGGCCGGGCAGGCGGGCGGCCAACCAGGCCCCGGATCCCCGGCCTGATTGGCATGTGCCTTGGGGTGCCCAGTGCCAGCAACGCCCCTGCTGTCAAGTAGGAGAGCCTGGCCTAAGAGGAGAAAAATAAAGGCCTATGTTTCTTGATTGCTATCTGTCCTGCAACAACAGGAGCCATGGAGGCCTAAAGTCATCTTATCATGTGGAAAATGAAAATGCAATTACCGATCCAAGATTGGTGAGACATACTCATGTGAGGACATGAGCATTTGATTGTACACACCTGTCAAGGTGTGTGGATTGAGAAAATTCTCTGGTCTTCGGACTATGATAAGTCCCTTAGCAGTTGACAGGGAATTAATGTGACTCCGGAGAAAACCCAGCCTGCTAGCAGTGAATACATGAAGGCAGAAAGGAAAAGGGAAAAGAGGATAAAGCCCCTTGCTAGTCTGGCCAAGGAAGCAAGTCACGAGGTATGAAGACAATACCTGACCACCCAGTAAGATGTGGTTCCCTAGTGGCCTGCCTTGGCTGGCATACGGTGCTAAAGGTGCCCCTTCAAGAGCCTGTATGTAGGTGTGGTTCTCAACAGGTGAAAAGGCAAGGGAACCCAGGGCCACAAAAATCAAACACGCCACAGGGTAAGAAGTTGGATTTCCACCTTAGGGTGAGAACAGGAAGGAGACCTTTAAGATCAGCTCCATAGATAAAAGTTAGGGGTAAGGGTATGTCACTGTGGCAGGGTGCATCCCCCCCTTCCTTTTTTTTTCTTTTTTTTTTTTTTTTAAGCAGGGACATAGCAACTGAGAGTAGGAAAGACAACCTTTGACAAAGGTCAAAATCCCCTTGACACATATGGCATATGTGTTTCCTCATAGCATGTACTAGAGGGTGAGCCTGGAGCGAGAGTGAATCTCTGGCCCCAGGGGAAAAGACTCTTGAAGAGTGGTAGTCTGGTGGAAGATCAGTTATTCCCTCCCTTAATTACTGCAGAGCGAGAAGGGAAGCAACTGAGGGTGACCCCGGCACTACAAGTACACCAAGGGCAGGAGGTTAACAATGAAGGGGAAAGAAAAAAGGGGCAGTGTCTGTCAACCATCCCTACCGTGGATGGATGAACCCCGGGGAAAAAGGAAGAAACCCCAACCGGGAAAGGAGGTGGGGAGAAATAGGCCACCGACTGTGGTAACACGTAGCTGGGATAAAGAATAACTGTCAAACAAATGCTTACTCATGATCCTCGAGGAAATGGTTACTGAATGGAGTAGCACTGGTGTAAGACCAATGGGGGCCTCTGAACCATGAGATGGTTTCAGGGGTGAGTTAGGGAAGGATCAAATCTGTAGGTAAGCAGGAACTTGTTCTTATGTCAGAAAAGAGGGGCCGCCTAAGGAACTAGCCAGACCTAATTATGGGGAACCCAGCAGACTCCTGAGTAATGCTGAATCTGTTCTGTCAGTGGATGGAACAAGACTAGCTAGCCGATGCATTTCCACACCTTTAGGAGGTCCCTCTTGATGGCCCTCAAGTCACTTCCTTTAATTCCCAATCCACTGTGGTAATATACAACTTGGCCTGTACCCAACGGTTCTAGGTTATGTACTTAGCGAAGCAAAGAGGATTTCATTCCCACAGAAGGGGTTGAGGTTTCTTCTTCTAGGTGGGGAGAAGGAGGAGGCAGATGAGCAGTTCTGCGGTGGTGAAAAGCCCTCAAGTGTGCTAGCACAAGGGACTGGTGACAGCCTGACCAGGGAAGGAGGGGTACAACTGCGTCAGAGGGTTGTCCACTTATGAGGCTCCCACCCAGAGGGTAAAGAGACCATGTGCACCCAAGGGATTTCCCGCTAGGATGAATATTGGCTGCTGTTTGGTCAATCCTTGAATCGAATCCTGAGACTAGGCTTAATGAAGTGGGTGGGGCCTCATGAACCTAAGGTGAAAAACCCTGGCCAGCCTAGAAAAGTGGGGAGGAAGGAAGGACTCAAGGCCTGTCCCTACGATAGGCTGGTTAGTAGGGAATGTTTTTGTTTCCCTTATTATTATTGCTATTATTATATTTGAACAGGTGGAGATCACCTGGGGCACAAACAATGTCAGCGTCCGGTGTCCAGGACTTGTGAACCATGTGGGGGGGGGGTACCTTCGGGAGGGAGAGAAGGCCAACCTTCAATGAGCTACCACATAGGATGGGAGGGAAAGGTCAAAGCACCCAATACAGGGCTCAGACCCACAACCATGAGATCAGAAGTCTGCTTTTCTATCAACTGACCATGGAGGCCGGAAGGGCACTCCAGCGAAAAATGGGGGGGAAGGGTTGAACCATTGGGAAATGGGTCCTGGATGGTCATTGAGGGTATGTGGAAGTGCCCAGAATTTGGTCCTACCGTCTTCATGCAGACAACCCTTTGTGTGGTGTAGTGACAATGTGTTCTGTTATGGGGCAGGGGAGGGTAGGTGAGAGGAGGGTTTCTTCAGTCCTGACCCCAGAGAACCCTGAACCGGAGAGCAGCTTCTTTCAAGAAGGAAGAAGGCTACCCAGGTGTTAAGCTTTACGTGGCTTTGAAGGGAGAAAGCAAGAACTGGCACTGGTTGTGGGGAAGTGGGGGAGGCATTCCACTCCAGGTAGGAAACCTTAGGGATCCCGACGGGACCACTGGGTGATTCTTGGGAGAGCAAGGTAGTACCCCTCATTGGGATCCTATCTTGAGGGCCCCACACAAGGTGGGTGGGTTTTCTCCTGCTACTCCCAGTGCAGAAGCAGGGAATAGTTGGTAACCCCGGTTTGATGTTCGGGCCACTGGCCCATCAACTACGGGAGTGATACAATTTCAAATCTTGATGCACCCAGTGGAGCAATTCAGGAAGGCGTAAAAGGGACATTGAAAAAAAACCTACCCTTACGGGCTAGGGGGACGGGTAGCGAGCGAAGTATTTTACATCCCTCTGGGGGTCCTGGATGCTATGGAGCGTGGTATCCATCTTGGCTGCCAAGAGAAACTTACCTCCAAAAGGAAGGTCGAGTGTGACCTGCTGGGAGGAGGGAAGCACCCTAACCTCCCTGAGCCAGGCCACCCACCAAAGGGTCATGGCTGAGGCCACATTGCTGGACGCTGCGTCTATGGCATCCCAAGCCAATAGCAGCAGGTCTTGGGACACTATTCTGCTCTCCTCAAGGAAGGCATCATAGCCCCCCCCTGTACTCTTGTGGGACTAGGTGTCTGAATTTGTTCATAGACTTTCACACGTCTATTATATATCAGGCTCCCAGGGCCTGGTTATTGGCTATCCGCAGCTGGAAGGTGGAGGAAGAGTAGGCCTTCTGCCCCAGGAGATCTAACTCCCTCGCATCCCTTGATGCCAGGAGAGGGTTGTGGGAATCCTGCCCTGGGCCTAATGCTGCTTCCACCACCCCTTGAGACAGTGTCTGATGGTGGGTGAGAAATGGAAAATCTGTCGCTGGGATCTGGTATTTATGGCCCGCAGTGTCCGATACGGGGGGTGATGGACCCAGGGGTTTGTCAGCGTGACATGGCAAGGTCCCCCACACTAGGGTGAAGGGGAACTGTTATAGGCTCAGCAGAGGTGAATACTGGGCTGAATAAGATGTCAGTCGGCCCCATGGGGGATTGATTCTCCAAACCCACATGGGCACAAACATGGCGAAGAAGGTCAAAGTGCGCTGTGAGAAGCCCAGTGTAGGAATGGGGCATAGGGCTCAGGGCCCTGTCTGGTGCCAGAGGATCCAGTGCCGAGCTGGGTGAAGCGATACCATGTGGATGCATTGGAGTCTCTTGGGGAGACCATTTGTGAGAACGGTACCTGTAGGGGGTTGGTACTGAAGGGCATGGACGGGGCCGTTTACTCCCCTTTGAGACATCCTCCCTGTGCTCGGTGATTGGGAAGCCTCCTGGGACCGCATCCGTGGTGCTGGTGAAGGCAGAGAAATATGGCACCGAGGAGAGGACTCGGCAGTACCGTGGCCCTCCTGCATGGCTAGCTCCTGTGTCGGGGCACTTGACACCGAGATCGGTGACGGCATCTGGTACTGCCTTTGGGGCGACCAGGCTTCAGAAGCAAAGGCCGGTTTACCCCTTTTCTTGGGGGGCACCGGGGTGGGAGGCTTTGGCAGGAGGAGAAGCATCTTCGCTGCCTCAAAGGCTGCTGGGGTGGTAGGGACCAGCACCAACTCCTGCCAGTCCTGTGGCAACCCCTGGGTGGGGGCCTAGATCAGTGCTAACGCTTTGGTACTGACACTGGTACCGAGCTAGTTTTCTTTCGCTTTCTGGGAGAGTGGTGCCAGGAGGGCTCCAGTGCCAAACCGGCACGTGGTACCAAAGGAAGCCCTGAAGCTTCGGGGTAGGCTGCCGCACTTGCCCTGAGGCCAACGCAAGGTGCCTTTGCTCTCTGTCTTTGATGGTCCATGGTTTGAAAGACCAACAGATAGAGCAAGCGGTGACCGGATGGGCTTCACCCAGGCACCAGAGGCACTTTTTATGGTGGTCATCCTGCAGGAAGGCCTTGCCACAGGCTGCACAAGGTTTAAACCCTGGCATGGCAGGTGGCGGGAAGCAGCGATATTCCTACTCCAAGGTTGCACGCCTGCTGGAAGTAGCACTCTTCTGTGGGACGATGTCCACAAAAAGGTGTTTGCAGTTGAGCGGGAGGCTCATACACATAGAGACAGGCTGCTTGCATGATTGCAAGGAGCAGGCTGTTCTGAAAACTGTCGCTGAGGGTGGAAAAATGGAACTGAGGAGGGGCTGGACAGCGGCCACGTATATAGCCATGGAATGGCCAGGGGGCAGTGGCCACCAGCCCTCTTCTGACAGGCTAAGGCAAAAAGGTTTCCAACCAATCCTGCTCTGTAGCACGGATATACCTGGTACTGAAGGTACCTGAGCAGCGCTCGAAGAAGAATTTTTTTTTCCATGTTGCCTCAGAACTAGCTGGCTTGATCTCTTTAGTTAAATGTTTCCAGTGCCTTCATTCCCAATCTTTTTCTTTCTCTCTGATATTTGCAAAACTTGCTTGTCAGGTTTTGTTTCACTCTGCTGGTTTGTGACTCTGCTGCAGAACAAGAGCATGGCTGGTTGAAATTTTTTTTTTTTTTTAAATTTCCAAAGGGATAGCCGTGTTAGTCTAGTCCAGTAAAAAAACAACAAGCAGTTGTGTGGCACTTTAAGACTAACAGATTTATTTTTTGCATGAGCTTTCGTGGGAGAAGATCCCACTTCCTCAGATGCTTCGAAGATGGGTGAACTTACAGAAAGGAATGAAACTAAGTGCAAGGGGGTATAAAACATAGGATCAGGTCATAGGTCCTAATCAAGCCTGCTACTCCATCAAAGGCTCATTTACCTGCTCATCTACTAATGTGGTCTTTGCCATCATGTGCAAGAAATACTCCAACACCTTATATATTGGACAAACAGGACGATCGCTCCGCAAGAGACTGAATGAGCACAGAGCTGATATCAGAAATCAAAGAACAAAGAAACCAGTTGCTGAGCACTTCCATCTTCCTAATCACTCGATGATGGATTTGTTAATGACTGTCGTTAGAGATGTACCTGGGACATCAAGACTCCAAAGAGAAACAGCTGAACTCGAATTAATATGCAAGCTAAATTCTGTGAAAGCAGGACTCAATCGAGATTATGGGTTCTTTTCCCATGGGGATGGCCGTGTTAGTCTAGTCCAGTAAAAAAACAACAAGCAGTTGTGTGGCACTTTAAGACTAACAGATTTATTGTTAGTCTTAAAGTGCCACACAACTCCTTGTTGT